>JAJPUD010000167.1:684901-714829 GCA_023553655.1 Myrmecobius fasciatus | reverse complement strand
GGAAGGGAGATAGGGAGGGAGGGAAGGAAGGGAGATAGAGAGGGAAGGAAGGAGGGAGGGAGGAAGGAAGGAAAGAGGGAAGGAAGGAAGGGAGGGAGGAAGAAAGAAAGGGAGGGAGGGAGGGAGGAAGGAGGGAGAGAGGGAGAGAGGGAGAGAGGGAAGAAAAAACTGCTCTAATTTCTATACCAAGTCATAGTGATGAGAAGTGTGCTGAGCTTGCTCTGAGAGGATTTCCTACATAATACCCATTATAGTCAATGAGAATCTTACCACCAATTTGCTCAGCACTTGAAAATACAGGGATAAAGATTGCATGGTGATTAGCTAAGGTGGGAACTACCTAATTAGCTGGTTTCAATGGTCACAGGTGCTGCTGTCAGAATCCAGTTTGCCCTTGCAAAACATGTGGCTGTCAGCTTTCCAAGGGTAACTTCTGTGTGTTGGGTGGGTAGCTGGGCTGATGGGCTCAGCACAGAGCAGAAGAAGACAAATTTCACATATATAAAGGCCAGGAATCAGCACTCTTACATGTCAAGTAAATAATGTACAGCCTAAGGCAGCAAGAAGGCCCAGTGACCAGAGCACTAGATTTAATCAAGAAAACTTGAGTTTGAATCCTTTTGGGGGCTGGGAAAAGACAGAAAGAAGGGAAAAAAAGGAGAGAGAAGAGAGGAAAAGGGGGGGGAAGGAAGAGGAGAGAAAGAGTGGGGAGAGGAGGAGGAGGAGGAGGGAAAGAAGGGGAAGGAGAGGGAGAGGGAAAGAGGGAGAAAGGAAAAGGAAGGGGAAGAAGAGAGGAGGAAGAGAGAAAGAGAGAGGGGGAGATAGAGAGAGAAGAGAGTTATATAGATAGAACCTATGATTTCATTAACATAAGAAATTTATTTCTGGATGAGGATAGATCTGTAAAAGTATATCTTATTGAATTCACCTCCATGCTTAAATTCAGGTGATTAGGATAGGATGCTGTGTTTAGAATGAACGACTTCTGAATTTGGACGACAGAGATGTAGTGGAGTGTGTGTAGAGAAACCCCAGAAGAAGAATTTCCCTTTACCAATATAGGTTAGCATCTGCTCTGCAACCTACAGTCTACAATAAGCCAGTTAGTCACTTAGCAAGCTTTTTTTTTAATGTACACTATGTACCAGTCACTGAGAAGCATGGGGAATAATAATAATAATAATAATAATAATAATAATGATGATGATGATGATAATGACAGCCCCTGTCTTCAGGAATCTGACATCCTAAAGGGAAAATTCCACATACAATAAAGCTAAATGAGGGGGGAGGAGAAGATTCCCCACCGGAGGCATGATGGAAAAGCCCAGAAGAATGAAGCTTGGTGGCAGATGGACAGATGGCACACCTAGAGCCCTCTACCCATACTCACCCTATGGATGATTTGCCCAGAGCCACACAGTCAAATGTGAGGACTTGAACCTGGGTCTTTCTGGCTTCTCTCTCCACTACATCATTTGCATACATTGCTATTTCTTATACAGTAATTATATTACTTTAAGATTTGCTATGTGTTTTAGAAATATTACCATTTGATCTTTATACCAGCCCAATGATGCAGGTGCTATTTGTTACTACCCCCCAATTTTTTTTTTTTTTTTTTTTACAAAAGCAGAGACTGAGGCTCAGAGTGGTTCAAGTGTTTCCCAGGATCAAATGGATAGGAAGCATCTGAAGCAGGAATTGAATTCAGCTCTTCCTGACT
This sequence comes from Myrmecobius fasciatus, assembly GCA_023553655.1. Taxonomy (NCBI): domain Eukaryota; kingdom Metazoa; phylum Chordata; class Mammalia; order Dasyuromorphia; family Myrmecobiidae; genus Myrmecobius; species Myrmecobius fasciatus. The sequence goes on along the minus strand of JAJPUD010000167.1, from coordinate 713,103 downwards.
CTGAGCCCATCAGTCTCCCCACTGTGCTCCATGGCTACCCCATACATAATGTTGGCCAGGTGCTGAGGAAGGACCATGTGCTCAAGTTAGAATTGAGCCAGTATGGAAAGGCAGCACTCAATTACACTTGGAGAATTGAAGAGAGCTTTTCATGACTGCCAGTTCCACAATGAAACAAAAACTAGTCATTTCAACATCAATCTTCTTCCGCTGATACTATCCAAGCTTGAACCATGGATCACCATAATGTCTCTCAAAGGACGTCAGAGAGGCTCATTGTGGACAAGAAGGAGCTGTGACATGTTACCAGGCAAGACTTGTTCAAGAGAATCAGCATGAAGAACTAAGAAAGAGTGTAGGGAGCCAGTCCTTCTTGCACATTTGGCACCCATGATGCACCTGACGTGATAGCTTCCTATGTTTATGTGTGTATATAGGACTAGACCCATGACTCCTCCCAAGGGACAGTAACAGCACCTATGTCGTTGGACTCATGTTACCTGTGCACGTACCCACACAAGGCTCCATCACCATCACTACCAACAGAGGCAATCCTGAATCAGCAGAGCTGTTCAATCATGTCTGACTCTTTCAGAATCCATTTGGATTTTCTTGGTAGAAATTACCATTTCCTTCTCCAACTGATCTTTACAAATGAGCAACCGAGGCAAACTGGGTGAAGTGACTTGCCCAGAGTCACACAGCTAGGAAGGGTCTGAATCTGCTTTGAACTTAGGGAGATGGGTCTTCCTGACTCCAGGACTAATATTGCATCCACTGGATCACCTTGACTTACCAGATTTGAATTAGAACTCCACTTCTACTTCTTACCCTGGACTCTCCCTTGCTGGTTCTCACAGACGAATATCCTGTCTCATAATCTACAACAGCAGTTGGCCATATAACCAGTTTGTTTCTGTCTGAAATTCTTCTTACTTGCTAACTTTGCAAGTTTTTTCCCAGAGGGGTGAGCTCTATCCAGGGAATGAACAGTCCTACAAGAAGGGCTGGGTCTCTAGGGAGGACAGAGAAAGATCAGTTTCCCAAATAGGCAAGGTAGAAGACACAAGATGAAAATAAAATAAAATAAAAACCAAAGTCAATCTTCAGTTAGCACAAAATCCAGTCTAGTTCTGCATTCATATAGAAACGAAAATCAATTAGTATAAACTGCCACTGTGTTAGAACTCAATAGTCAACACTTAACACATCCGATTTGTAAAATGGAGCTGGTATGCTGCTCAGAGCAGTTAAAGGTCTTTCATTTTATTAACAAACCTGGAGGCAGGCCCCTCACCTGAGAAGCGGAGGTGTAGACACGGCTGGGGTAGGGAATTTGGGAAGGCAAGAGATCTGGCCCTCCTTCTGTGCCCTCTCCGTATGGTATGGCCCCTGAGCAGGGGAATTTCAATTAGTGATTTTCTCCGGCTCATTGGTGGAGCTTGGATGCTCCCCATCTGTCCCTTTGGAGAGGGATCAAAAGGAAAGCTGGAAGGGGTCCACTATGGGACCCTTTGGCCCCTGCTCACAAGTGAAGGAATGGCATAGAAAAGGCAGCCTCCCCTCCCTCCTCTCTAGGTTCAGAACAACCAATCAACAAACAGACCCAAGAGGGCAGCCAGCCAGCCTTGGTGAGGAGGAGGCCCTGTGGACTGAGGCAGACTATGGCTCTTGCTATCCGTAGTCCAGTCTACTGGGTTAGAATAATCAAGATGGAAAAAGGGTAGAAAAAAGTGCTTGCCAAATGACTTGGATTAAAAATGTCATTATTACCCCTGCTACAGAGTCTGCTCTAAAAATAGATAACAATGCTAAAAATGCAGAATAGATCTATTTTTTAAAAATCAACTCTTCCCTTTTGGAGTCACAATGATGCTTCAGAATGCCAAGATTTTATTATTTCCCCATCATCTTCTGCCACTGTTGTTGGCCTCCTTCCATATCTATTTTTGACCTCTCTCTCTCTCTCTCTCTCTCTCTGTCTGTCTCTCTGTCTCTCTCTGTCTCTGTCTCTGTCTCTGTCTCTCTCTCTCTCTCTCTCTCTCTCTCTCTCTCTCTCTCTCTCTGTCTCTGTCTCTGTCTCTCTCTCTCTCTCCCTCCCTCCTTCTCTCTCTCTCTTCTCATAGATCCAGCCAAGCCAAAGGGAAGATGAGATTGCACCAGAGTAAATGAGATGGAGACCACAAGATCCCTCCTAAATGACTCCCTGAAGAAATTGTGGCCCAACTGTGGACAATGAATTGTCATCTAATCTACAATTCTAACAGCACCTAGCTCAGGGAAGGACTATGTAGCTGATGTGCTGCTTATTTATTCCCCTGGTGATCCTGGGGATTTCTTCTGCACAGTCTACATCTTTTCTCTTTCTAACTAAACTTAAAAGATTTATATGCTTAACATTTAAGAAAAAAAATACAATCAGCAATTTTAACCTGCAGCACCTTGGGGCTGAGGGATCATTTGTCAGAAATGTTTTTAAATGATATAACCACTGCTTCATCATTAAGGGACTTTTAAAGAATAAACCTATCTGCCTATAATCACCAACTAATTCATTAATGGGGAATAAACTGTATTTTTTCCCAATGCTTTAGAAGAGTGAGGCTATAATTTAAAAATAGAGATGAGCCAGTATAAGAATCCAGAGGGCTGGATTCCCCAGGGTAGCATAAAAATAATAGGGCCTACACCAGGGCAGATTGAACTGCTGAGGTCTGTCTAGAGTAGTTCATCCCGGGGCTGCGTCTACACATATAGAGTTCACTGAAGGGTTGAACAATTATCAAGTGACAGATGGTCTGGAGAGGGGATCTGGATTATTTAAGACAAATCCTGCCCCACTCCTTTTTTCCTTCAATATCAGATGTTTGGAGCTCGAATTAGTTATCGGGATAATTACCTCTAATACTGTTACAGCTGAATTAGAGTTTCACTGGAAAAGGACAGGGCTCTCAGTCAGGGAACATCACCTAATTATTATTTATTAATAGGAAAATGAAAGCTAGAGCAAGTAAAGGAGGATTTGTGTTCACTGCGGGGGCACAGACTTTGGGTTTGATCCTCTGATATGACATCCACATGGTCCAATCAGAAACTGGCAGGCCTTCCTGGCTGGTATGACTGGCCTTCCGACACTCTCCCCTTCTGCCTCCAACTCAGCACAGACTCGCTGGTCAGGCAGAATTACTGAGAGGTATCCATTGCAAGGACATGGGATACAATAACTCAGCAGCACTGGTAGAATGTCTTCAGTGCTTTGGGGCTCCCCTTATGGATTCACCCATCGTTCTAGCTGTTTTGTCTGTTATGAAGCATCTTTTATTTACTGTTGTCTTACCAGGGATACAGGGTATGGCCAATCTAGTGCATGGGAAGTCTTAGCAGAAGAGTATGACCCAGAGGGTTAGCCAATGTTACCTAAGTGGGTTAATTTGGGAGGATGTGGCTGAGGACTCTCCTAATTGGCCTGATAATTAAGTGATTTATGCTAAGCTAAAATCTCAAATTTGTATTTTCCCTAACTCAACAGGAGTATGAAGGCTGTTGCTTATTCAAACTGCGAAGGAATAGTAAATAGTCCTGGATGATGGTTTATGCTTCTACTGCAAATGATTTGAGAATTGGGTACAGAATATAACAAATGAATACATTAATAATTCATAAATTTGAGAATTGGGTATAGAATATAACAATAAATAATTAAATGGATGGATTGACACTTCTCACTTCAGAGATTTGTCTAGCATGACCATTTTTGTGCACTTTTTTTGTCCTCAATCACTAGATTCCTTTTTGTTCTCATTCACTTCTTTCGTTGTTGTTCAGTCATTTCAGTGTGCCTAACTCTTCATTGACCCCATTTGGGCTTTTCTTGGCAGAGATAGTAGGTTGCCATTTCCTTCTTCAACTCATTTTACAGATAAGTAAACTGAGGCAAGGGTAAAGTGACTTGCATAAATCACACAGTTAGTCAGTGTCTGATAACTGAATTTGAACTCGGCTATTCCTGACTCCAGGACTGCCACCACATAACTACCACCATTCGCTTAAACCCATGAATTAAAATATCCTTTGCCTGGAAGATTTCTGGAAGATTTCTAGGACTTGGAGCTGGAAGGGACCTTAGAGACCATGTAGACCAGAGATTCTTTCACTGGCAGGCTCATTAAATCTATGAACGCCTTTGCCCAATGACGTCTGTATACAAAAATGCACTGGAAAACAACTACATTGAAATCCAATTGCCAAACTATTTTCTAAAGAAATCAAGTTCAAGGACCCCAGGTTGAAACCCTAATCTAGTCCCTTCTTCCCATTTAATAGATGAAAATGACTGAATTTCAGTGATTTTCCTGAGGCCATACAGGCAGACTTTTCACCCTGGCTCCCTCTCTCAAGCTCTTCCATTATTCCACTCCTCAAACTGCTAGATAAACGAATATTTTAGCCAGATCCTCTGGCTGCAGAAGACGTGAGTTCAAGTCTCTTCTTGGCTACATGTGAACCTGGGGCTTCAGTTTCCTTATTGTAAAATTAGGGGGAAGGGCTGGACTGGCCAGAAGGTCCCTTCTAGGTCATAATCTTCGATCCCATAACTGGAAAATAGAGCTATAGCCAGTAATTCCTTCAATGGCTTGAACTCTTAAAGTTTAAGCACTAATGATCTACAACAGAAAGTATTTGTGGGGAGGTCATTATCCCTGCCCTTACCCCTAATCTATTTGAGATCAAGAGAGAAAGGAGAAATGGGGCCAGCCCTGCACCGGCCTAGCACAAGAGAGTCCATCTGGTAGGTCATATTTACATTTTATTTGTGCTGGGCAGCTACTCCCTTAGCCAATGTGTTCAGTGGCCAAATGCTGCCTTCAAAGCCGTGTGAGACCATAAATCTTGTTGGCAGTAAATGTGTTAGTACCAACATTGGGCCCCTAGGAGAACCTGAGGGAGCCTATTTACCAAGGTAACCAAATGACTAGGAGGGGGCAATTAGCCAAAGTGACAGGGAAGAAGGCAAGGCTGAGAAAAGAACAGAAACCCACCCTTCAGACAGATGCTCCATCAGCAACAAAAGCAGCTGTAGTGGTGAGAAAAGGGCACGGCTTAGGGATGTTTGGGTACCCAGCCATATTCCCAACTGCACTGTGACTAGAACAAAATGTTCTGCCTGGAAAACCATCGATCTAATTCTGTTCAGGGAAACTGAACCCTCCCTCCAGCCCCAAAGCAAATGACTTCTTAGAAACAGTTAGGGTTTATCAGCTGAGTCTTCAGCTACCCTCAAATTGGTCTAAATAACAGCAGCATCTCAGGGAGTGAATGGCTGAAGAGACATTGAACGTGAGCAGGGAGCTGGATTCCTGTTTATGGTGTCTTTCAGTCTGTCACTCAATCATCAAAGATTTAAGGGCTCATTATGAGAGCAGTGCTTACTAAGAATCAGTGCTAAGTACTAGGGATCCAAAGGGAGGCAAAAAAATAAAAGAAAATAAAATAAAGACCCTGCCCTCAAGGAGACTTCATTCTAAATGGGGGATCTGAACAGGAAAGATCTTCTGCAGAAAATGAGATTTATTCTCTGTTGGCTAGAAGGAATCCCACAAGACAAGTGCTTGAAGAAAGAATCCCTTTGGCAATGAGTCTGGCCGCATCATCCAGGACCATCTCCAACCATCCTAATCTATATCTGGCCACTGGACCCAGATGGCTCCAGAGGGGAAAGTGAGGCAGGTGGCCTTGCCCAGCCCTCCCTCCCTTAAATCCAACTCACTAGCAAGTCATGGCATCCCTCCCTGATGCCATGGTGCTCTTCCAGAACAAAGGACCAACAACAACCCCAGTTGATTTAAGGCTTAAAGCCACATGAGGAGTTGTGGGGAGCATCTAAGAGAAATCACACCTCTGGAGTTGAAAACGTGTTTGTTCATTCAACATGTGTTTACCTCTCATTTGGTGCAGAGGATTCTTTTTTCCTTCCTTCCCTCTCTCCTTTTCTCCTTTCTTCTTGGCCATTTGTCCAAGGCATTTATGTGTTCGCTCATTCATTCATATTGAGTTTCCCTATCTTGCCCAAACTATAAGCCTGCTTTCTACTCAGATTTAGGTTTGAGCAGGTTTATCTCCTCCCCCCATCCCTTAATTCCTTAACCCAATGGGGTTCACTTATTAATGTTGGACAGTGCAGATACTTGGTTGGCTTGGCCCATTGCAGCTTAGAATATCTCAAGGACACCATTAGCCCCAAACAAGTAATATGAATATTTCCCATGGGGCCAGACCAACTCCTTTATTTTAGAAATGAGAAAACCAAAGCCAAGGGGATGCTAAATGATTAGCTGCTGGTTATACAGATAGCCTAACAAGTAAATTTGGAGGTCATGCCCTCTGACCCCATGTACCTTGTGATACTTGGTCATGGAGGTATCAATGTAAATGATGATTTCTGAATCCAACTTAACCTGACTCTAGGGATAGCATTCTATCCAGAATGTCATGTAGCTTCTCATATCATTACAGTTTTCATGATTTTTTATGACAAAATAAATTTACCAACCTTCTACATTGGGCTTAGAGTTAGGAAGATTTGACTATAAATTGGCTCCAGACACTTACTAGCTGAATGTCTATGGGGTAAGTCAATTAGCTTCTGTGGGCTACCCATCTGTAAAATGGGGATAGTATTAAAACTAGGATTGTTATAAGGCCCAAATCATATTTGTGATGTGCTTAAAATAGTGCCTGACACATACCAGAATAATATCTAATATCTAATATTACATTATAATAGATAATAGAATAATAGAATAGAATAGATAATAATCTAGTAAATTTCCTTACCCTATGAACATCTCCTAACTTAGGCTGGTCTTCATATGACAGGTCCACATATTACCAGGCTATATTAGAAGCCTTTCCAACATGGTAACACCTTCAAAATTTGGGGGTCATGGGCATGAAACTCAAGAATCCAAGGTCACTTCTGCCTCCCTTTCAATGACTTCCCATAGCACTGGCCGCCACCTTCCTCAGGTAACTTTACCCTGCTTTATTTCATAGAGATCCCAGGGCTGCCCCACAAAATTACATCATTCTAGATGTAATTATTATTTTTCCCCTCTTATGGCTGTTGCTGTTGATGACATTTATACAATGTCTTAAAGTTTGCAAAGACTACACTGATATTATCTCATTTGCTTCTCATAACAACTCATATATATATATACATATACATGTGTATATATTATATATGTGATTGTATATAGTGTATATATATGTATATATATATAAAAGTTGAGATTATTATTCCAATTTTTACAAGAGGAAACTAGAGGCAGAAATTTCATGATCTGCTCAGAGTCACATGGTTAGAAAGTATCTGAGGCTGGATTTGAATTTAAGTCTACTCATTCTAAGGTTATTGCTCTACCCAGCTGCTTTATTAATATCAATCTTTATTAATTAATAATAATGATAAGCATTAATATTTATTAATAATCATGACAAGTCATAATATGTATTAATATTAATGGTAATTGGTGATAATATTAATATTTATTAACATTGATGATGATTATTGGTGATAAGTATTAATGCTACTGATATTAATGATAACTGATTAATATTAATGATTATAATCAATGATTTACAAATTGGTTTAAATATATTATTTAATTTGATCTTCTGAACAACCCTGTGAGTTAGGTGTTATTATCTCCATTTAAGAGACAAGGAAACTGGGGCAGTTAGGTGGTGTAGTGGATAGAGTACCAGCCCTGAAATCAGGAGGACAATGACTTTGGAAGATAGATACTATCATTATGATCATTTTTGCAAATAAGGAAACTGAGGCAGGGACAGGTTACATGACTTGCCCAGGACACTGCCTCTAGCTGTCATTGGGTGCTGGATCCAAAGTCTGGTGTGGTCCAGACTAGTCTAGGGACATCACTGGTAAGGGATTCCCAATTCCCAAGGACCTCCACCCTGCCAAAACACAGGTTCTCTGGCAGCCAAGCAATGTGTACTTTATTTTCTTACACCAAGTGCCAAAACCAAGCTGATTCTTGTCTTCCCACAAACCCACAGTCTTATCCAAAGATGAAATCTCACCATTTCTGCCAGGAGGTTCTTAGGGAAACATGGTTCTATTTTGTTTCTGGCCATGCTGTATTTGATCAAATTAGCAGAAAGTCAAAATACCAACATTTTCATAGAAAAAAGTTTGAAAATACCAGGTGTGGGAGGTTCCAAATCTGGAGAAAAGACAGAGAATTATTCATCCATCCATCCATCCATCCTTCTCCCTTCCTAGGGTCCCAAATATGAAGGATACCAATCAATAAACAAGCAATTATCAGGTAGGTACCTTTAACAGAAATCATGTCCTTTGTAGCATTTAACAAAGGGCATGATTTCCGTTAAAGGTATATCTGTGTAGACATACAAAAATAAAACCCCAGTCCTTATCTACAGGCAAATGCATATGCTATGATCAATGACAAGTGTGCACAACTGAGGCAGCATCACCAGGACCTCAGAGAGAATCCAAATGCAAACGGGGAGGTGGAACCAAGGCTCTTACGAGGCAGGGGAGAGGAGGAAGGGCATACCAAAAATCAGCACCATTTCACCCAAATTTAGCATATAGTCGAGCAAAAAGGGAAATTGGGCGAGATGAGAATGTGGGAAGGAAGGCAATGGAAACACTGGAAAGACTGGCTTTAAATGTCAAACACAAGAGGAAAGTGGAATGCTCTGGAGTTTACTGAGTAGAGGGGGTAATCTGGAGAGATCTTGTGAATCTCATCTGGGCAGCTATGAAGAGATTACGCTGAAGAGGGGACAGATAAGAGGCAAAATCCATAGTCTGGAGGATGTCCTAGTCTGTCCACCTTCCTCCCCATATGAGGTTTCTGACCCATTGGCCACTAAAGAACTGAACAGAAAATGCTTCTGTTGAAGGTGTTTATATGTAGATGGAATGAGGAAGATGGAACATCCAAAGTCACTTAGGAACAAAATAAGCCATTAACTGCCCGCTACCTCCAAGGTCTCCATGTTATTTGGGTCATTGATATGTAGCAATTTAATGTTATTTCCCCGGTGACATAAAGTCAGATGCTTAATTATGTTCATGGTGGGCACAGTATTAAAAAAATTCTGAAATAGTTGGGAGAACTGAGCCCCAAGACAGAAGCAAGTGTTTCCATGCTTTCAAGGAATTGAAATCACCTGGCTTGGACCTGTGACATCCCAGGATATCAATGGCCCATGATCTGGGGGAGGTAAAGGTCAGGCCCAGGCAATCAGGCCCTGGGGAGGAGCCTTAGCTAGAATAAGGATTCCATTCTCATCAGCCAGAAATGCAGAGAGCAGGAGGAAACTTATTCCACGGTCCTCACTCTCCTGTTTTTCAAAGACTTTCTTAATTAAAGAGGAGAGAGAGAGTGGGGAAACACTGCCCTTTGGTCTGGACCAATTGAGAGGAAGTCCTCAGAGTGTCCAGACCCAAGTTCCAGGCCCTGAATGTTCCAGATACTATCTGTGTCACTCAAAATGATCAGGTCAACTACCATTCCCAAAAGCCATTCCCCCAAAAAAAAGCCATTCCCGAAAACTAAGTCACAGACTGGTGAAGGGAAAGAGCAGCTTTAGAATCTTGGGCCCCAGTTTCATATCCTGGCTGGATCACTTACATCCTGGGTGACCTTGAGCATGGCACTTGAGACTCAGTGTCTTCATCTGTAAAATGGGGAGATTTGGAATCGAGACTACAAACAAGGTTCCTTCTAGCTCAAAGTCTATGATTCTAGTGCTTCAGGGAAATTATTCTGCTTCTTAGATTTCCTTCATCTGAATAATGAATAGGATAGACTAAATGGCTTTTAAAGTCCCTTCATGTAACTGGGGGGGGGGGCGCTACCATATTGCAATCTCATCTCAGACACTTCCTATCTGAGTGACCTTGGGCAAGTCATCTAATGGTGTTTGCCTCAGCTTCCTTAACCAGAAAAATGAGTTGGAGAAGGAAATAGCAAACCACTTAGCATTTATTTGCCAAGAAAACCCCAAATGGGGTCATAAAGAGTAAGGATGAGAATGAAATGACTGAACAACAATAAAGTCCCTTGCCTGAGGCAATTCTGTAAGATTAAATTATATACCTATTAATGATCTCAATCAATGGGGGGAATGCTCCATTGTGGCAAAAATCACAAATCCATACAAATTAACACAAAACAAACAATAAAAACACTTTCTCAAGAAAGGAAACATTAGAGGTAAAACTGGATAATTTGAGGACAGCTTCTCCTTTTATTTGAAAGTGATACTTTTGAGAAAGCCAGAAAGATGAAGTGTCCTTAAGCTTTGCCTTGTTCTTAACTAAGAAGAGAAAACACACACACACACACACACACACACACACACACACACACACACACACAATTGTTTCATCCCAGACAAGAAAACACACCTGAATTGAAAGGCTATTCAAAAGATGGGATTGTAAGCAAAGGCACCAGAATGAGATATTCAATTTCCCAAGTGCTGTTGGGTTCTTAAGACTGACAAGTGACTCCTACAAGCATCACTGATTTTATTTCATAGTGTTTCCTTCAGGTGTATATACATTAGCTCTTATGCATGCAAAGGCTGGACACATGAACACCCCCTCACGGGGATGGATGAGCTGCCAGGGCAGACTAGTAAATGCTTCCTTAATAGCCTGGAAGAGACAGTTCTCCCCCTCTTCATCCCATTTCTAAGTGTGTGTGTGTGTGTGTGTGTGTGTGTGTATAGTATATTCATGTCTATATATGAATACATAGACATATAAATATACTCTATACATATATATATATAAATGTGCTCTTTTTGACTCTAACTCCAGGGATTAGCACACAGTAAATGCTAAATAAATGCTTACTGGATGATATGCATCTGTGTGTGTATTTCATATATAATAAATACATAATAGACACTGTATACACACACATGCATGTTTGTGATGTCTGCTGTATAGGGAATTTCTGGCAAGGAAACTCTCTCTAACAATAAAGATCTGCAACTTATAATCTTGGGCAGGTGCCTGGAGGCACTGGGAAGGTGAACAAATGGTCCAAGTTCATTGGCCAGCACAAGGAAGTGGCAAGTCTTGAACCTAAGTCTTCCTGGCAGAGATCAGCTCTCTATCCTTGGCGTTATATTGACTGCCTCAAAATCACCATCATCAACGTGATGATCACAATCCTTGAGGATTCAACAAATAAACCATGCCAGACTCAGGTCACGATCCCAGACAAAGCTGGCTTCCTGTCCCCAGACATTGCACTAATGCAGGAACACATTTAATAACATTTTTAATAATGCTACTACACTGAATTCTCAAAATCTCTAAAATATATGGAATGAAAAGTTCTCAGAATAAATAACCCAGACGGAGAAATCAAAATCATGTGGGAACAGAACTGTGTACAAACCATCCTTATCGTTCTATCTGCAACTTAAATTGTCACTGAGCCTAAATTTCAATGTGTCTAAAAGTGATGACTTCACAACTCAATACTCTTATTAAATTACAAAAACCAAGTAACAACTTCTAAACACTATATTCATCTACTTGGTCTGGGCCAAAGATTTTCTGAACATTAAACATCAAATAAGAAAAACAAGCTAGCAACCCATTCCAGGACCTTCTCTGAACTTCATTACAAAGAAGGGAAAAAGAATTCTATCAAATTTTAAAGCATTCAAAGCATTTTACACAACATACTTATATTTTAGACCTCCGTTTTATATGGATGTGGGAAATGAACTCAGAGGGCTTAAGGTCTCCCAGCTATGAGCAGAGATAAGCAGTAAACCATGTCTTCCTGATTTCCCTATTGTACACCATCCGCCATATTTTTATATCCCAGTTCCTACCTACAGAACCCAGAATACTGAAGACCTCACACTAGTAGAACAATTTAAACATATTCAGAATGAAAAATGCCCCCAGACTCTTATATAGTTTTCATTCCTTTTTCCTCACCCTTTCCCCAAGATTCAACTCATGAAGTAAATAAAAGGTTGTCTTGTTTCCCTAAAGCTTTCCTTCAAATTCAAGTACCTTAAGAAATTCCTTTTAATGCAACCTCTAGTATTTTGGTTAAGCCATGAATTAATTCATTTCTCAAGACAATAATTTTCTGACAAGAGCAAAATTTTGCTCCAGTTCATATTTTTCTTCTGTGTGGGGCAACAAGACATTATCTACATTTATTTCAACTTATCTCAGCAAATTTTAATCAGTATCTATTATCACTTTAGTCAATGTGGCTACTAGAACACAAACAAAATGGCAGGAACTTCCTCTGGAGTTCCATAGATAAGCTCAGGGTTAGCTTTGACTCTTTTTCCTCACCTACCACATTTCTTTGTTTAGTCCCAAGACTTATCCTGTAATTTGTCTCAAAGAACTAACCTTCCATAGGAAGATTCAGTATAGGATCAGTCAATGAACATTACGCTCCTACCTACTATGTTCCTGATACTTCACTAGGTCCTGGAGATAAAAAAGATTAAAAAACTGAAAGACCTTCAAAGTACTTCCCCTTCTATTTGCACAGCCTGTTCAACACAATTCAAATTAAGAGTCATTAGATCCTTAATGCAATCCTATAAGTTAAATCCTACAAGTTAAAGCTAGTCATGTCTATATTACATAACTTTAACTATGGTCCCCAAGACTCAATACCTGCATTTCTACTACCAATTTAGCAGTTATCTCAGTGGCCACTTTGAAAATTAATGGTAACTGCTTGAACATGTAGGATCATCCTCTCAATCTTTTTAGTCTGACCTTGGGGGAAAAAAAATATTAAGTCTCTAAATAGCATTTAATCATGGAGTCAATATTAGTGCTATGGCTAGAGAGGCTTCTACCAATCTTCCCCCATTTGGAATTTATCCTTCAGAGCAATAAGATTAAGATTCTAATGGAAAACAGATAACCTTGAGAGAAAATGGACTTTTCTTTCAAATTCTGGGCTGATGGTTTTATTTTAATATTTAATACTTTATACTGAATGGTCTGAGTAGCCACACAAATCCAACAGGTAAGAAAAGGAAAGGAGTCCTCCATTGGATAGCTAGCAAGTGGAGTCCTTTGCCTTTTTCTCATATACAAAGTCAATTACCCTGGTTTTCTCTTAAGAAGGGTGGGATTTCTCTTCTAATTCCCCAAAGCCCCAGTGACTTTGGAAAAGTGAGCATTTTATCCATACTCCCTGTGCCTCAGTTTTCTTACAAGCTCACTAATGTTCTTCTTCAAAGTTTATGATATGCAAAATAGCATTTATTTGGTACAAGGGAAGAAAAATCATCTGTTATTTGATGACTTTATATGATGACTACTTTATATGATTTACATAATGACTATTTTAAAAGGCACACTAATTAAAGAGCTGTTAATAAAATATGGGTGTAGATAGAAAATGGCACATTTTCTATTAAAAAATACTGTTCTTTGGAAAGAGAAGAGATGGCATTAATACTTTCCCCTAATCCTGCAATGACTAAAGTGTAGCACTGTGTCAATATTTTTGTGCTTCCTGCCATATTTAACACTGATAATCATCCTTCTTGCTGGATACTCTCTTCAGACTTCTGGGATGTCACCTATCCTACCCCCTTTCTTACTGCTCTTTCTTTTCTTCTTTCTTTGATTTTTCATCTTGTTCTCTACCCCTTAAACCCCAAAACTGTTTCATCAGCCTTACTCCCTTTATTCTTGACACCTCTCTATAAACTCTACAAATTTGTTTACTTTCAGTTTTTAACTCCCACTTGTATGCAGATAATTCTCATTCAGACCTCTCCAGAGTAAAAAATCTGTAACCCAGAAGCTTAGAAGGAAGGAAGGAAGGAAGGAAAGTCATTTTGGCTAAAACCAAGTTTAGTTTCTCTCCCACTTTGTCCTCAGGAATTATTATTTTTTTTTTCTGACTGATATCCCATCAGTGGTTCCATCATTAAGTAAGCACTTAAAGGTTTGTTGGTTCTTCTCCTTTGCTAGGTGGTTTTACTGGACAATTTTGAGGTTATCTTTGACTTTTTACTCTCCCTCACTTCCCTAACTTAATTAATTCCCAGGTCTTACTCTATGGATTCTGCCTTCACCATATTTCTCAGGAAACTTATACAGGTGCTTTTTCTTTCCATTAGAACCTTGAGGAAAGGGGTTATCTTACCTTTGTATTTGCATGCTCAGTACTGAGCACAATGTAAGTGATTAATGGCTATTTTTAATTTTTTTTTCTGTCCCTTCCTTCCTAATTGCATTCTATCACTCTAGGAGAGCCCTCTTTTCCACATATTTGGACAATCATAATGCTCTAACTGTTCTCTCCATCATTTTTGTTTTCTTTCCAATTTAGACTTCATAGAACTGCCAGATTTAAAGATGCTTATTAGCTCTGTGACCCTGGGCAAGTCACTTAACCCTATTTGCCTCAGTTTGCTCATCTGTAAAATGATTTGGAGAAAGAAATGGTAAGCTATTCTGGTATCTTTGTCAAAATCCCAAATGGGATCACTAAGAGTAAAACATAACTGAAAAACCAGTCACCAGCAATAAATGCATAGGAATAGTGATGTGTCAAAATGTGTCAAAGGTTTCCTATTGAAGGCCCAATAGAGTTCATATTCTTTAGATTTACATTCACATGTGAGACCTCCACAATCTGATCCCCACCCATTTTTCCATTCCTTAGTTCACTTTCCTCCCATCTATATACATTTATGCTACAGTCTCACTGAATTACTTGCTGGTCCCTCTATATGGAATGTCCTCTTTCCCTAGCTCTAAAAGCTGAAAACCTATTCATTTTTTTTTTTAAATCACAGGTTAAATGTTACCTCTTCCACAAAATTTTCTCATGACCCCAATCTTCAGTTAGATTACTCTTGAGCACCAAAAATTCATATAACACCTTTTTAAGTTCTCATACATTGATCATGCATTTTAAAAAAATTGAACCTTGATTTGAGCATATACTTTATTACATACTGGCATCCCAAATAAGTCTCTTCACCTCTCAGGTTCCCCAGGAAACTAATGAAAATTATAATGTACATCAGATGTTATATACTGGTTGAGGGAATCTTTCTCCATCCCAACTCCAATTCCCTCTAACAATAAAATAATTGATTTGATTTGAAAGAGGAAAAAATACAATTATTTGTTCATGTGATATATTCCCTACTAGATAATAATCTTCATGAAATCCAAGTCTATCTTAGTTAGAAGCTGCATTCCCACCATTCTTAATAGGTGCTTAGCATTTATTCATTAGAACCAAATTAAATTGTATTGTCAAAGGATGATTGAGATCATGTCTCAAAATTAATTCTATGAGGTGGAGAGGGAATCTATCATTTTAAATATCTATTATTATTAACTAATTTGTACATAAAATGATCATAAAAATAAAAAAACCCTCAGTTATGAAGACTATGAGAAGTGAATTGAAAATTTCATTTCTTTCATGATCCACTTTCAACATGGAAGACTGACTTAGAAAGGATGAGCCAAAGCTTGGATATGCTCAGGACATACCATGTGAAAAGTCAATTTCTCTCTGATCCCAAGAGGGAGTCTGTTCCTGGTAGGATTCCCCATTTCTAAACATTTCCTTCTCTCTTGTGAATTCCCTTCCCTCTGCCCCTATAACACAATGTAAATCTCTGTAGAGTACATTGTCCTTTTTCCCCACTCAGCAACAAAATCATAACAATATAAGCTGGGATGGAAGAAAGAAGAAACCAAAGAGGTTGACCCACAAGGCCTTTCCATATAATTAGGGCAAAAGAGTTCTTTGGTTTCTTCTTTCTTCCATCCCAGACAGATCATTGGTGTCGGTGTGTGTGTGTGTGTGTGTGTGTGTGTGTGTGTGTGTGTGTAGACACACACAGACGCCAATGATCTGTCTGTCTGTATGTATATATATATATATATATATACATATATATATATTAAAAAGGCAATTCAATTCAGAGAACTTTTCTACCATAAGTATAAAGTTTGTGTTCTGGTTGAAGGTAAAATAATTAACACCTTGCACAATATCTCTTCCATTTTACCCCTGTCACAGAACTGTGATATACTGAGCATCTGAAATGTCCACTTTCATAAAAGGTATTCTCCTCCAAGTGTGTCTTGAGTCTTATACTCTAGTTCAGACTATAAAAGGTGGAACTGATTTTGCAAGAGAATAATCCTGCCATAAAAGCTGACTCAGTCACAGCAGGAACAGCAGGTCACGAGGGTAATGGTGCAGTTGGGGAGTGTCTACTTCACTCAATAATTACTTAAAAATGGGGTTATGTGGTAGGATCCTAGACTCTGTGTCAGCTGGTTAGGCTTCCTGGGAGTGAAGGAAGATACATCTCTAACACACCCACCTACCTAGGCTTTGCCAAGAAATAGTTGGCAGCAACTCCAGTACCAGCCACTGATTGGTTATGTTTGGCAGCAAGCTAAGATATAATTGATCAGCTTCTGCAATTACTCATAGATACTTCTCTCATCTGGAAAAGAAGTCCCAAGCTAATCCAAAGATATCATCTCTAAACCACTGGGAAGGGATAGGAAAACAGAAAGGATAATGAAGGCGTGTCCAACCCTATTTGGTACTCCCTGAGTACCCTGGAAATAAGAGCCCAGCATATGGACCAAAGTTATATCAATAATTAGAGCACAATGGCAATGTGGGGAAAGAAAGAAATAAAGCATCTAATAAAAGCGTAACTCAGCAAAAACATTAGATGTAATAGAGAGCTTCCCATCTAGGTCAATGCTAATCCAAGTCAGGAAAATAAAAAACACATAATAATAAGTATCAAGAAAATTTGACCTTTGCAGAAAGCTAGATTCATTTAAAAAAAAAAATCAGTTTTCCTTACTATAGGTCCAGATGAATAATGGTGTGGCTAGACAGCATCCATCTGCAGGAAAAAAAAAAAAAAAAAGGATCTAGAGGTTTTAGGTGCCCAGGAGACCAAGAGGAATCAACAGAGGCTGTATTAACAGAGACATACTGTCCAGATAGGGGAGGCTTTCAACAGTTTCACTGTCCATTGCCCTGGTCCCAACATCCCCAAAGCACACTTAGAAAGCTTAGAAAAGGACACTGATTAAGTGAAGAGAGTTCAAAGGGGAGCCCCCAGAATGGGGAAGAGCTTCCAAATGATATAATATAAGAACAGAAGAGGCGGAGAGGTCATAACTGCTATTTTCAATGATTTAAGATGAATAGATTTAGAGCTACAGGGAACTTACAGACCACCAAGTCCACTCCCTTCCTTCATTTTAAAGAAAAGGGAAACAGACTCAAAGTTCAAATGAGTTGTTCAGAACCACTCAAAAGTATCAATATCAGAGGTGGTTTCTCAGCCCCAATCTTCCTAATTTCAAAACCAGGACTCTTATTAGCCTTCCTCCTAAAAAAAAATAAAAAT
Organism: Myrmecobius fasciatus; assembly: GCA_023553655.1. Taxonomy (NCBI): domain Eukaryota; kingdom Metazoa; phylum Chordata; class Mammalia; order Dasyuromorphia; family Myrmecobiidae; genus Myrmecobius; species Myrmecobius fasciatus. Next base: position 695,604 of record JAJPUD010000167.1, on the reverse strand, counting down.
AAAAATCCTCAGGTGGAATAGAGATTATACTACTGAGTAAGAAGTGCTCTTTCCAAACTGAAATTACTTTGCCTAACTTTCTATGGACTTTGAATTTCCTTTTCTGTGTATATATGATATCTTCCCAATAAAATGAAAATTCCTGGAAAGCAGGGGCTGTTATCCATTCTGGTCTTTAGTGTTCATCCCAATGCCTTGTGCATGGAAGAAATTGCACATTTGCAGAAATTGCACCAAACTCAAAGTAACTGATGAAAGTTTCAAAGAAACAATTATAAGGAAAGTCTTTCTAATGGAAGCTACCCTAAAGGAGAATGGGCTGCCTCCAGAGGGAGGGGTTTCCCTTCACTGGAGGGCAAGGAATAAAAGTTGGATGCCACTCTTTGGGTCTGGAGCAGAGCAGGATGGGACTCCTTGTCCTGAGGTCCCGTCTTACCCTGAGATCCTGATTATCCCTATTCCTTCTGCTCCAAGTCAGATCTAAGGATAAAAATACTATTTTAGGGATGTACCAAAAAAATCATACCCTCTGGTAATGATTAGCTGCTCTGATGATATTAAACACCATTGCATGACCAAAGCTGAATTTTTGGAGACAATAGTTTTTGAGAGGGGTGGTGGTATTAAAAAAAAAATGAAATCCTAAGGAAGATTATAGATGTATTTTAGAATTGGCAAGAGGGAACACACAGAAACTTTTTCAACATGTTTCCATCATTTGGCAGAAGAACTGCTAGCTGTCACACCTTTATTTTACATGCTGGCAAATACAGAAGAGAAGGACGGGTGAGGGATCTTTCTGGGATGGCAGAGAATGCTTCTCTACAACCTACAATAAATTGCAAAAAAAAAAATATCTGCTGGAAATAATGTGTGTTTTTACAGAGATAAAATAGCCACAGCACTGTAATTTTCAAAAGGCTTGCTGGTTTCCCATTAACAAGGAAACCCTGCAAAGAATAATGGGGTCAACTGTCCAAGCTGTTATTCCATTGAGTTCCTGCTGGGTCAAATGATGGCATAGTTACCCTAGTATTGAGACCCTGGCTTATAAGATCATAGATTTTGAAAAGGAAAAGGACCTTGGAGGTCAGATAGTCTGCCCATTTCATTTTACAAATAAGGAGACTGAGTCCCAGAGCAGTAAAGAAATTTATACTCAGTTATAGACTAGTCAGTGGTAGAGAAGAGATTCAAAGCCATGTTCTTTTCCATCTACCACAATGAATAACTGAATTGCATAATGTACATGGCATGCTACCAGGAAAAGGGAGCTGGCTCTGCAATCAGGGAATCTGTGCTCAGGTCTTGCTATTGATACTGGTGGTCCCCAGGTTCCTAATGGATCACCTGATTCCCAGAATCCTTAATTTCTTCAAGGTTTGCCATCTTTTTTTAGATTAACTCTCCTAGGTCCCTCGCTGTTCCTCTATAAGTATTGAACTACTGATATGTTTCCTCTGTCTTTAAAAGTTCAATGAGGGCAAGGATTCTTTTTTGCCTTTCTTTGTATCCTTAGCAATTAACCCAGAACCAGAGACATAGTTGGCACTTCCTAAGTGCTTGATGGGACCACCATCAGTGACCCAGGGCAATGTTGGACCAGAATCTCCAGTTCTTAATGTAACGAGATAACAAAGTCGACTTTCTTGTTCTATCCCCATTATTCTGTAATCAATGGGGCCCTGAGAAATCACCCTTTATTTTGCATCACAAGTCATAGCAAAAAAACAAACTAAAACTAAGTAGAATCAAAGAAACATTTATGAAGTGCCTACTGTATGTCAGCTTTGAAGATACAAAAGCAAGAATTGAGGTTAAGTAACTGATATTCTATTAATTCCCATCTTCTCTTAATTCTAGTGCCTTGCCTCTTAATTATTTTCTATTTATCCTGGATACACCTTAATTGTATATATTTGCACGTTGTCTTCCTCTTGAGATTGTAAGCTTCTTGAGGGCAGGGACTGTCTAATGCTTCCTTTTGTATCCCCACCACCTTGCCTAACACATATTGTTTGTTCAGTCTTTGTGACCCCATTTAGGGTTTTTTTGGCAAAGTGATTTGCCATTATATTGATTTGCCCTTTCCTTCTCCAGATCATTTTATAGATAAAGAAACTGGGGTTAAGGGACTTGCCCAGTCACACAGCTAGTAAGTACCTAGTAAGTGCTAAGATGAGTCTTCCTGATTCCAAACTCACTGCTCTAAGCACTTCACCACTTACCTGTCCCCCTGACATGTAGTAGGTGCTTAATAAATAGACTGATTATGAGGTGAGACTCTAAGTATATTTATATGACCTCATTGGCATAGGGAACTTGCCGTGAGAAAACTTCCTCTACCTGTGCAGATTTGTAACTGCTCTGCTATTAATGGTCTTGGAGAGTTTGCTGGGGGACTGAGAGGTTGCTGGACCACAGAGTCAGTTTGGACAGAGGCAGGATTTGCATCTAGGGCTTCTTCCCTCCAAGGCCATCTTTCTATCCATTATATTATGTTGCCTCTAATTTTATACACACAAACACACACACACAGACATTATAAAAGGGCAATTTTGAGAAAAAGTCATTAATAGTGAGGATTTTTTTTTTGGGGGGATGGCTAAGACTATAGCCAGTAGTGTTTGACCTAGGTACTTAGACAGTCTGGGAGAGAGGTCACAGTTTCTAAACAGAAGTGGAAGGGGGTGTCTTGGCTTGGAGAATTACCTTTAACTAACTTTTGGTTTCTTGTGGGGGGGAAGGTCAGGCCCTATTCTCATTCCCCCCCAAAAAACTCATTCAGCAAAGGAAACCAAGAGCCTTGGCTCATCTGCCTAAAGAGATTCACTAAAAACCTATATTCCAGACAACTCAGGGCATGAAATGAAAATTGATGCTTTCAGTACTTGCAATTATCCCCCCTCCCCAATGAGGGAATGGTAGAGACATTATATTCTCTCATTTTGGGGGGTCAGGTTTTAAGAAAAGTGATCCTGCTGAGCTACATCAGGGGTGATGGGGTGGAGGCAGAATGAGCCTTTCACATCTGGACTTGATCCTATTCAGCCCTTACAGTTATACTAGGTAAAAGGAAGAAAGACTGGCAGCTTGGTATGAGAAATAACAGGAACCCAAAGAGCCCCTACCGTCCGACATTAGAGCGGTATCATGGGACAGCAGCAAGAGGGCTGAACCTAGGAGTCAACAAACAGCTGAGTTTAATCTAGAGGCCTCTGGCATGAGGTCCTGTGTCCTTTCAAATCCTCTACAGGTAAAATGGAGGCAAGAAGGCTAGAAGCAGTGTGGTTAGCTATGTAAACTTTAAAGTGCTATGCAAATGCTCATTATTATTTTAGAATACAAAATAAATTAACCTCCTAGGAGCTAGAAGAAGGCACAAAAAACAATGAATTAATACTTTTCTATTTAAATCAATCAAAATTTTAACTTGTTCAACTGGAAAGAAAATGATAATAGTTCACTAACAGGCAGGTGTCTTAGCAGAGAAAGTAGTGGATTTGGACTCCAGAAAATCCAAGTTGAAATCCTAAGTCAGTTACTTGACTCAGGGTAAACCATGGTACAACTCTTAATCTCAATTTTCTCATCTGTAATATGGGGATACCAATAACCTCTACTTCTCTGATCAAATTAAATAATATAAATGTATACAACAATTTATATAATAACATACTACAAATATAAAACAGGCAAATTAGATAATGTAGAATATTAAGCTTAAGGTTTGCATTGACTTAAAATGTTATATAAATTTAAGTCATTACTATCTCAGTGATTTAAAGTTTACCTAGCTCTCACCATATATTATTTGAGTCCCAAGACTAATCTTTGAGATAGATATTAGAGTTAGCTGCATTTCAGAGACAAGAATATTGAGGCTCAGAATGCAAAAGTGATTCACCCGTGAGTGCTTACATGACTAGTATCAGAAGCAGACTTTAGAAATCTGCCTTCTAAAGGATGATTCCAGGACTTGACCCACTGTGATAGATATCCTGGAAAGCCTTGACTTTTCTAGAGACAGAATGTGATCTCAACTCATCTCTCTCTGGGGATTGTCTTATTTCGCTCTAAGATGAAGGACTGAAAGGATGGGAGGAGGTCGCCTTTCAGGTCAGCTCCACTTCCAGGATGCTATGAGAATTCAGGGAATGATGAGGATGATGGAGAATTAAGAATTTCCAAAGATGTTACTTCAATTCAACAGGTATTTTATTAAACAGCTACTGTGTGAGAAAGAATTAGGGAAGGAAAGACAAAAGGAACAGAACACTTTGAAGCTTTGCAGATCTCTCAGCAAGGCAGCCTGGCAAAGGAGGATGGCACTGAGTTGGAAGTCGGGACCTGGCCTACCTTTGCTCTCACTGTCCGTGTAAACTGTGGGAAGTCACTAGAATCCTTTATTCCTCGTTTTTCTCGACCGTAAAATGAAAGGATTGGACTAAGATAACTTCTGAGCTCCATCCAAACACTTCATCTATAAAAATAAGTCTCTACTCTTGGGAAAATGGCATTTTTTTTTAATTAAGGGGTTGGAGAGATAAAACATAGAAAAGTAAATACAAGACATTTTAAAAATTAATAGTAACTAAATAGGAGAAGGGCTCAAGAGATTCAGAGTTTGGGACTTAAAATTAGCCTTGAAGTGGCCTAGAGATATCCCTGTGCATTCATAGGCATTGGACACAGATTGTAGAAAAGCATGAGTGGGGACAGAATGAAGTTTCCATAGAACAAGGAACATGGAACAACAGAGCATCTGTGGGATAGAATAAGAAATACCTTTCTCCTTGATTGACAACCTGGAGAATCCTCCACCCAGAGGCTCTTTTCTCCTGTTTGGTGGCTTTCTCCCATCATTTTGGGAAAGACTTCAACTATACTTCAAGTGGCCCACTGCCATCCTGGAGAAAACCTTCTCTTTTTCCTTTCGTAGCTACTTCCCCTTTCTGTGTAGTCTTCTTCCCTTAGAGTGTAAGCTTCTTGAGGACAGGGACTATCTTGTTTGATTCCATTTGTACTTCCAAAGTTTAGCATATTGACTAGAATATAGTGAGAGATTAATGATTATCTCTATCTGCCTGCCTATCTATCCAGCAATCTATCTAATCTACCTCTTTATTTATTTATTTATTTTTGCTGAGGCAATGGGGTTAAGTGATTTGCTCAGAGTCACACAGTTAGGAAGTGTCAGATTTTACCTCAGGTCCTCCTGACTTCAGGGCTGGTACTCTATCCACCATACCAACTAGCTGTCCCTCTACCTCTTTATCAATCTATAATCTCTACCTATGTATCATCTCTATCAATTTATCATATATGTAATTGATCATATCTATACCTAACATAGCATATTCTATCATCTCTATCAATCTATTATCTCCATGTCTATCATCTTTATCATTTACCTGTGTTTCAATATATCATCTCTATGTATCTAGCATATTCTATTACTATCATCTCTATCTACCATTTATCTAATTGATCACATCTATCTCTACCTAAGTCAGACCCATATTAAGAAGTTTCAAGGGCAAAAGCTTGTGCTTTTTACTCGAAGGAAGAGAGACATTGACTTCCTTTGAGTAGGTCAATGATATAAAGAGAACCATCTTGAGAAATTCACTTTGGCAGTTTTGTGGGGAGAATGGATTTGATTCCACTCTGAATTATAGCACAGAAATCTGAATTCAATCCCCCAGTGCTGCTTTGGTCATGTCAGCTATCTGATTCAACACTTGCTATTAAAAGTTTTCAGACTACATGAACAAACTTTCCTTTCAGAGGATATAATTAAAGATTTCTCCAGCTTAAAAAGGTGTACTTGAAAAAATATTACTTAACTGTTCTACCCACTAGTCTTTTAATTAGCTGCCTAAACATATATAACATGGACTTTTAAAAAGGTTTAGAAACTCATTACACCTGAACATAACCCAGTTGGCCTTCCTGATTTGTGCTGGCTTTATTCTTTGACCCTTGGGATGGGACTACAGCCATGAAGAAGGATCAATAGCAGCCAAGCTCCCTGCAATAGAGTGTGGGGGAAAAATTATAGAATCATATATCCAAACCCTTTGTTTTTTCAGATAGAGAAAACTGAGGTCCAGGTATGTTCAGTGTCTCACCCAGAGCTATGATTTGAATCCAGGTCCTTGGGCATTCACACTAGATTGATTCAGCTACCAAGCCAGTGGATCTTATGGTTATATTTCTCTTGGTAGAACAATGTCTTGGGGCTCTCAATTCCGTAGTCCTGAAGAAGTAATTAGTTCATATGCCTCAACCATCATTAAAAATGAAGACCACATTCTCAGGCTCATTTACAAGCTGCCTCTCTGACACCTCCTGCTTGAGTCAGTCCCTTCTCCTGAGAAAAGTAGTGATTGCAACATTCTGATCCCCAAATGCATCTTGAGCAAATTCCCATAAATTCTGAGAAGGGAAAAAGAGTTTCTAGGGACACTCAAGTTTCTATGGAAACCCCAAAAAGCTTGGCAAGAAAGCCATATTTTATCTCTTTTAAAAATGATTATTTTTTTTTCCTAGTAAGACAGGGGTTCTGAGACTTAACAGAACAGAGCAACAGAGAACCATCAAAAAATGTAAAAAGCAGAGGTTGTGTACCATGAAAGAGAAGCTTTATGTATTAAATCACCCCCTCAATTCTTTTATATTCCACCATCTTCTCATCCAGTATCCAACAAAAGTCCAGTATTATGAGTCAAAGAAACTGAGTTTGACTCCCAGCTTTGCCACTTGGTACCCATGTGGTCTTAGAAGCAAATTATTTGACCTTTGCAGGAATGAAACTGAGCCTCAGTTTCCCCTTCTGTTAAAACAAACCAAAAAAGAAAAAAAAAACCCTTAAAAATCCTTTCCAGCTTGAAATCCTTGATGATCTATGATAATCTGTGGGCTATCATAATCTAATGAGAAGAACAGAATAAATGATTTTGAAAGCTCCGATTAGCTCCAATTTCAGTGATGTTTGACTTCTATAGTGGTCTAGGGCTTTTGTGCTACTCCATTCTTCGGTTCAGATGAAGTAATTCCTATTTGTATTTCACTGAACTGGACACTTGGGATAGATGCCAAGGTGATCCAGAAATGGTTTTTGCCCTCAAAGAGTTAAAATTTTAATGGGGGGGGCATAATTTACCAATGAAACATCTACAGATGAGCAAATTTAAGGTGATCTGCAGTGAGAGAGAAAACAACTAACTGGTGCAATGGGGAAGAAGAAGCAAGAAGGTTTCAAGGAGGAGGTGCCCTCAAAGGTTAAAGGAAAATAATGTTTCGAAGGCACTGAGTGCCTGCCAGATGTGGGGGATGGCCCATGTGGGAAGTACAGAGCCAGGCTTGGGGAATAGCTATTCAACCAATGTGGCTGCAACACTGAGCTTATGAAAGAGAATGTCACGAAATAAGACTGGGAAAGGAGTCTAGGGCCAGATTGTACTGCACATTTGAAAAACTAATTCACGATATTGTTTTAATTAGTAATGACATGTGTTAAACTCCCATTGTGGAAGATGGTACCAGGAACATGACACGTGTATGCCAAAGGAATGGCACTCGAGACACAGAACTTTAGTGACTGTGGCTGTTGAATGTTAGAGATATGGGGATGGGGGAAAGGAGGTGGAATTAAATAAATGAAAAAAAAATTATTAGGCTCTTACTATGTACCAGACACTGTTTTAAGTACAGGGGATACAAATCCAATTAAGGCAGATGGTCTCTGCTCCCCAAAATTCATATTCTAATGGGAGAAAGACAAAACACGTTGGAAAAGGAATTGGGAAGGATATAAAACCTGGGAGATTAGCATAAAGGCCTTACAAGAAAAGGCAAAAGCTCAACTCTCTGAGTCCATGAGGGTTCTAGGAGTGCAGTTCAAGGTTTTGTAGAAAGGATTGGAAAGGCAGGGATGATTGAAGGAGTGGAGTTAGTGAAACTTTACTGGGAACATCAACAACTCATCCTAAACATGACTGCTTCCTCATAATAGCAGCTAATGTCTGACTATGCTTTGTCACAGTTCAATCCCTGATCACTAGCTCTCTCTTCTAGTCATATCTGTTGGTTAGGGAAATAAGAGTCTCCTTGGAATATAAATTTTCAGAACACGAGTTCCCCTTCCTGTTTAACATTAACATTAACACATAATGCCATCTCCATAAAACTTTGATGGAAGGGGAAGAGGAAGGCTAGCAAGGGCCTGGGTTTTAGGGGGGACATTAAGGTAGAGAAGGTCCATAGGAAGATGACTACAAGGGGGAAGATTCAAGCCTTAAAGACTGAAGAAAGAGAAGAAAGGTTTAGAGAATACCTGAGAGCTTGTTTCATGTATCTAAAAAGATAATCGGTGACAGAGACCACCCTACTAAGTCCCACTTAGTTCCAGGAACAAGATTTAGAAACTATAAAAACAAAACTCTCAACTTGAAGTATAAGAAAATTGCCCAGATAATCAGACCCATTCAAAATTGGCACTGGCTGCCTGCAGGAGTCAAGGGTTTCCCTACTTGGGGGTCCTCAATCAGAGGCTGGATGACCATTGGTTAGGCATATAGTTGAGAGGGACTCTAGTTCACTTATGTATTGGACATGAGGAGTCTTTTCTCTCTCCTAAACCTTCTCAACTCATGTGCTACATTTGATACCATTGGCTACCCTTTTGTCCTATATACTGCCTTTTCTCTGAGGTTTTAAAACACTAACTTTCCTGGGTTGCTGCCTACCAATCCTTTCTCTGCCTTTGTTGGCTCCTCATTAACAACATGCTCTTTCACTATTGCCCAAACTTCTACCTCGATACTCTCTCTTCATAATCTCATAACCTTCCATGGGTCTAACTGATATTGCTAAACAATAATCCTCAGATCTGTTTATCTAGTTTCAGCTTTGCCCCTAACTCAGTTCTTCCATATCACCAAATGCCTATTATGACATTTAAAACTAGATAACCCAGAGATATATTAAACTCAACACATCTAAAACTGAACTCATCTTTCTTTCTCCTAAGTCTTCCTCTCTTCCAAATTTTCTTATTTCTATCAAAGGTAACACAACCTTTCAATGATACACTTTCCCTAATCACAAATATCCAATCAGTTGCTGAATCTTGCTCTTTCCAACTTTACCACATCCATGATATATATCTCCCCTCACATGGCGACCACCCTAGTTCAGACCCTCATGGTCTCTCACCTAGATTATTGCAACCTCATTCTGATTCTTCCTGCCTCAATTCTCTCCCTGCTCTAGTGTAGGCTAGTCCAGATTTGATTATGTGACTCTTCTCCTTCCCTACTATGACCTCTACAACAAAATAAAACTCTTCAACTTTTAGTATCCTCTGTCTTTCTAGTTTCATTGAACATCATTCTCTGCTCTGTATTCTACAATCCAGATAAAATGACCTCCTCTCTCTTCCCTATTCCAGACACACAATCTCTCACCTCTTTGTCTTTGTCTTAACTACCCTCCATGCCTGGAATTCCTTCCCTGCCCCATGCTTCCACTTCCCAGAATCCCATCCTCTCAGTCTGTGATCACACATACATAAATTTGTATGTATGTATTTGTTAGCTAAATACATTTATCTTTTTTGCAGCATACATTCTTATCTTCCCCATCTGAATATAATCTCATGAAAAATGGGAACTGATTCATTCTTATATTTGTATCCCCTGAACAGTGCCTGGCACACAGTAGGTGCTTAATAAATAATTATTGAGTTAGAAAACATCAACAGATAAAAATCAAGAGATTAAGATCCAGAGATACTTTTAGCTAATGGTTTCAAACTTATGCCCAAAGCTTTCTTCAAAAGCTAAACTAAATAAATAAAAGCAATAAAATAATTCACAAATGGGTCATAATTCAATCACAAAGTGCTTATTAAGCCTCAACAATATGAAAGATACTATATGATTGAAAATAGGAACAGAAGGAGAAAAATTCAGAACAATTACTGTTTTCCAGGAGATGATATATTCCTTTGGGGAAAGCAACATGTAAACATTTAAGTCAATACAAGATAATTTAAGGAGAGAAAACTAATAAATACTATACAGAAAAGGTTCCACTCATAGGAGGAAGCACTCAGCTTGAGCCTTAAAGGCACAGGGAGCCAGTGAAAGTTTAACAACCAGAAGAGGGCAGAAAGCAGGGTGGAACTTGAATCTAGGACTTTTTGGGTTTCAAGTCCAGCTCTCTAATCTCTTTTCCCTGACACTGGAGAATTGTTTAAAATGAATGACATTTTAATTTGGAAGCCCAATATCTTTGATCATATAGATCATAGATCTGGAAGAGTTCCTAAAGATCACCATGTCCAACCCTCTTGTTTTACAGAGGACAACAGTGACATGAAATGACCTATCCACAAACATACAATTAGTGGGTAACTGGGATAAGATACAAGCATTAGTTTCTTCTGCCTTTATGTCCAGCATATAGCCTTTCAAGATATTTATCTTAAACAAAATAAAACTTGGAAGGGAGGGAGATATAAGTTTTTGTCCTCCTGTTACCTACTTGAAATTGAGCAATTGGCCCAAGGAAACTTTAAGATGAACATCATAGAGAAGAAAGAAATAAAGGAAAAGAAAAAAGAGAGGGAAAAGGCAAGGAAAGGAAAAAGGAAAAGGAAAAGGAAAAGGAAAAGGAAAAGGAAAAGGAAAAGG
>JAJPUD010000167.1:670626-682242 GCA_023553655.1 Myrmecobius fasciatus | reverse complement strand
TCTCTCTCTCTCTCTCATCGAAACTCATGAACATTTATCTTTCTCCATACAGAGGGATGTTTGAAATGGATTGCAAGGACAGAAAACACTGTATATCTATGTACCAACAAAAAAGCCCCCATCAGACTACCACCATTGAAAAGTCTTAATATTTTAGCTGCTTTTGTAAAGAGAAATATCCACTTGTTTCAGAAAAGTAATAAAATAGAAGACACATGAATAAATGCAGCCTGTAGGAAATAATTCCCCATTGACAAGACAAAGTCTTGAGATAGGGAAATCTTTAAGTAAAAGAAGAAAGGTAAATCTAACATGACTAAAGTTCACTGACCCTCTAATAATTCAGTTCTCTTAAGGCCACCGAAAATGCTCTGTAAGACTGAGTGCATTCAAAACAAATGGACTGTTCTTTCCATCCTTGGGTCAGTGTGGCTTATGACACTCAAGGCAGAGGAGGAAGGGCACATTATTAGTCCTACTGCCCCTTTAAATAATACTGAAAGTCTCCTGGCTTTGCCCATTCACTAAAAGAGTCAGGCATTCAAAATAGACATTCAGGCTAAAAGCACACAGCAAACTGTCTCTCCTCCCCCCCATCCCATCCATCCATCCATCCATATATACACACATGTACCTACCCACACACGTCTTACCTAGATAAGACAGAGACAATGTGTGCCCCAGACCAAACTTAACCTCCTCAGCATTTCCATTGGGGCTACAAATGGTATTTAGAGTTTGATCTTTTCCTCTCTTATTTCCCTTGGATGGGGGGATGCTTCCCTAAGTGCAAGGGTATCCAGAGCTAGCAGCCAGCAGGAGTGAATGAAGACAGAGCTGTTCTTCTCTGCCCCTGCCTGCCTTCCCCGGCTCTGGGCTGAACAATGTGAGAACATACATTGACAAACACCTGCTGTAGCCCATTAATATGCACGGGCATTTTTTTTTTTTTGCTCTGCACACTAAGAGGGCATTCTCCTCCTCCTCCTCCTCCTTTTCTTCCTCCTCTATCTTCTCCTCCTCCTCCTTCCTTCCTCCTCTTCCTCTTCCTCCTCTTCTAGGAGCCATCAGGAGCTCATTTCTCCAGTTCCTCCAGCACCTCCCCGGGCAGACCCCTCTTGGTTCCACCCCCCTTTCAGACATGACCCCCTTTCCAATCACTACCACCCCCAGCCCAAGCTGACGACCACACTTTGGAATGTACTTCATTAAAATGTAACTGATGCCCAATTTCAACCTGCAATGCGGAGGAGGAGGAGAAGGAGGAGAGGAGGAGGAAGAAGAGGAGGAAGAAGAAGAGGAGGAGGGAGGGGGAAAAGGAGGGAGAGGAGGAAGAGAAGGAGCAGGAAAAAGGAGGAGGTTGAAAAGAAGAAGGGGAGGAGGGTGAAAAGAGGAGGAGGAAGAAGAAGAGGGAGGAAGGAGGAGGAAGAGGAGATACAAAGCGCGGGCCACGCTTCCTCCCCAATTTCGCTCAAAAGCCCCATTGTTCGGCGGGCATCTGCTCTCGCTCCCAGCCCATTGGGGCCGCTGACCCCGCTTTTCAGTGCACGCCCGCGGGCCGGCGGGCCTCCCAGAAAGCCCGGCAGCAGGAATTAAAAGGCGGCACTAGCCATCTGTCCTCGCCGGCGGGGAAAGGATCGGACAGCCCGGCCTCCCCTCCCAGGGCATGTATGCACACTCACATACACGCGCGCGCGCACACACACACACATACACACACACACATGCACACGCGCACACAGCACACGCGCGATCTCCCAACGTCCAGGGCAACAGACACCCGGGCGCCCGGGCTGGCCAATTTCAGGCTGGCTGCGGTCACGGTGGCCGAGCCGCCGGGACCGGCCACACGGCTCTCCATTTCCCAGGCTCGTGCCTCGGGAGGAGCAGAAGGGAGCGAGGATGGGGAGGGGGTGGGGGGAGCCGTGCCATAGCTCTCACTTGCCTGAGTCCGTGGAAACGCAAGCCCCCCGAAAACGGACTGAATCCTTCCTTTGTGAGGGAGCTCTCTCTCTCTTGCCTCCCAGTCGTGGGCTGTAAGGCTCCCGGACACTGCAGCAGACGGGGGGGACCACAAATGCAGGGCGCCTAAAGTAGATGGTGGGGGAGGACGGGGCTGCCTGACATCAGGGGTTTCGGCCACATGACAGAAAAAAAAGGGGGTTTGAGAGAGAAGCTGGCAGTAGCAGCTGACAGCACAAACGGGAAAATGCAGAAGCCTGCGCCTTTTATATTATTGGCGACATTTCTAACACATGACAACAATTTCCATCTGTATTTAAGCTGGGAGTGTGAAAAAAAAAAAAAAAGGCATTACATCACAGCCCCTCTCTTCCTAGAGGCTGCTGACTATGTAGGCCAGGGGGATTAAAAGTCACCTGGGGAGGGAGGGAGGAATCAGAGCTAGGGAGGCGCTGACTTTTCCCCCTTAGGTTTAATTTCATTCTCACACTCGGGCTCAGATGGCGAGGCTATCGCCCAGGAAGGGCAGAAAAATGGTACTGCCCTATTTGCAAGGCGCTGGGAGGAGGGGAAAAAGAAGAAAAAAGCCCTCTCTCTGGGTAGAAAACGCAGCCCTCCGCTTTCTAACGGGCACTGGGAGACAGGGGGGGCTGGACGTCGGTCTCCTTGGGGGAGCAGGTGTCCAGGGCTTTCAAACACCCCTAAGTCAACTTACTTCGGTTAGCTCGTCCAAAAAGCTGGAGCAAATTTCAAAGATAACAATTAGATCCATTTTAATTAAAAAAGGAAGGGGGCAGGGAAGAGTGAATAAGTAGGGATTTACAGAATCCAGGGAGCAAAAACCGCCCGCCACTGAAGGGAGACAGCACGGCTGCTTGGTTTGAATCAACAGCTCTCTGCCTCTCCTGGTCTGTGTCTCTCAGTGTCTCTTGTCTCTGTTTCTTTCTGTCGCTCTGTTTCTGTGACTTTCTGCTTCTGTCTCTCTATCTCTTGTCTCTGTGTGTGTGCCTCTGTCTCTATCTCTACGTTTGTCTCTCTTTCCCTCTCTGCCTATGTGTGTGTTTCTTTGTCTTTTTCTCTGTCCCTCTGTCCCTCTGTCTCTCTGTCTCTCTCTCTCTCTCGGCCAATTGCTGATGGTCCTTAAAGAGCCTCACAATCCATCATTGCCATTTTCACTTTACAATGATATCTCACTGCATTTCTTGCTGAAATTGTAGGATACTTTTCAGTTTCCCAGAAGAAGAAGAAGAAGAAGATGAAGGGGGCAAAAAAAAAAAAACCCTTCAAGCTTTAGAACAAGTTTTCTAGATTTTTTTTTTGTTAGTTACATTTATGAATCACTGCTTATTGAAGAGAAAATGCCCAATTACTCTTAAAAGGGAGTAGGAAGGAGCTGGTAATGTTTTCCCTCATGTATATGTTCATATATACATACATGTATATATGTATGTATACATACATGTGTGTATTGTGTATATGTATGCATTGTGTCTATATTCCAAAGGCAAGACAGTTTGAGGGGTTACTGGGTTCCCCCTCATTAAGGAAAGGTCTTCAAGGAAAGGCTGGATAACTACTTCTCAGGGATGCTGCAAAGGAGATTCTGGTTTGACTTGGTGAGTTTTTGAAGCCCTCTCCAATTTTAAGATTCTCTCTTATCCATCCCAAGATTAAAAAAAACAAAAACAAAAACCAAAAACAAAAAAACACTTTAGATAACACAAGTCAGAGGAGGGGGAGAACCTGATGCTGCCTGCTAGAAGCCAGCAAAAAGCCAGAGAAAAGAGAGAAAGCAATAAACAATGAGATGATTTGGCAGTTTCTAGAGAGGGCGAAGAAAAGATCACATGCTAAGTGGTGAGGGGAACATCTACACAAGACAAAATAATCAAAAAGGCAACACAAAAGCAACTCTGAAGGAAGAAACAGGGTTAAAAAGGTGGCCATGAATCAGCAGCCAATTATGGATAGAGTGACCATACAGACATCAAAATTAATCCCATACATTTACCAACTGTGGGACTCAGGACAAGTCCATTTAAATGCTCTCAGCCCATTTCCTCAACTAGAATATGGGAATAATAACAGCACCCACTTCATAGTGTTGTTATAAAGACCAAATAAGGTAAATTTTTTAAAATTGCAAATTTCAAATGTCTCATCACATGTTTCTTTAACATGTTTACTCACACATATGCATGTAAACACATACAGAGAATATCCCAAAAGTCATAATACTTAAAGCCATACTAAGGCTTTGGGGACATATATATATGTACTCTCTATATATACAATGAAACTCTTTAAATCCAGTGCTTTTATAGCTACTATAGGAAACTAGTTAGCATGTTTATATTTACAACAAAATAAATAGCAAATAATTCGGATTTACATGCCTGGGTATCAATCTCACCCCTGAATGATCCCTTTTTATGTAAAGCCCTGAACTCACTTCTCTATAAGGTGGCTGGACCATTAAGTCCACAACTTGAAACACAGACAACAGAGCTTAAATGTAGCTGAGAGGGAAAAACTCTAACCCTGACCCTGAACTGTACTTGAACCCTTCTATAAACCCTTCTATGATTTTATAGACCAATAAGACAACATACACTAGCTTTACCAGATAAGACTACAGTTTTCAGATTGAATATCAGTCATTCTGGCTTCACATCTACTTTGAAGAAGGTGAAAAGGTCAGCAGAGTTGAATGTCAATGTGAATTTTAAGTTTTAGGTTGCAGGGAGGGGAATGGACATAATATATTAAATATTTACATCGTTTCCCCATCCTATAATTGCATCAGGAAACTGTAGAACAAGGAGAAGCAGATCATACATATGAGGTCCTTCAGAAACCTTTAGCCTTAACCTAATGCTGACAAATAGAATTTGTATTTTATTAGTTTTTCCATGAGAAAGCAATTGTACAGAGCAAATTAAATTGCTCTTTCCAAATGATTATATACAGAGCTAGCACTAAGGAGGGAAAAATACAAAAGCTTCTTTCTTCAAAAAAGAATGGAGGGGATTTTGTTTGGAGTACTCAAGCATGGAGTTAGCTTTCCAGGCTTCCAGAGAGAGAAAGAAACACCTTTCCTGTGGTTTGAAAAAATTCATAGGAATAACATTTTGTTTCATGCTTTGAAGGTTGTGATTTTCTTACTCCAAGAAAAGCACAAAGAGAGATCCAGTGAAGAGTTGATCCCAGGGTCTATATCAAGAGCTCACACACCTGACTATCAAAATCAATCTCTTGGGACTTGTGTGGTCAAAAACATGGAATGTTGATGTGCTTATTTCACCTGGGAAGGATTTTCTTTTGTGGAAAAACACAATCTACCTCTTTTCTTTTTTCTTTATGGTTTGCATACAGGTCTAAGTTTGGGCACTGGCACCTTTTTTGGCCAAGGAATTTACATTTACAAAGTAAATGCAAGTTTTTGTTTCCCCCACAGAAGCTGGGTCAAGCACTAATAACCAGAATAATCATGAAGAGTCTGTGGAGGGGCAGGGGGGGGGAAGGGGGGGAGAGAGAGAGAGGGAGAGAGAGAGAGAGAGAGAGAGAGAGAGAGAGAGAGAGAGAGAGAGAGAGAGAAGAAGAAGAAGAAGAAGGAGGAGGAAGAAGAGGAGGAGGAGGAGGAGGAGGAGGAAGAGAGAAGGAAGGGATCTTGAAGGCCATTTAGTCCAATCCTCTTATTTACATATGTGAAAACTGAGATAAAAGCTACAAGTCCAAGATCACAAAAGTTACTGAATGATATAAACAGTAGACCTGGTATCAGTCCACTGCCTGCAAATGCAGCAAACTTTTTGCTCGACTAAGAAGCTCTATAATTGAAAGTCTCATAAAGGGATGCAGCAGCCTAACCTCAGAAGACAAGATGGGAAATGCTGAGGTTGTCCAAACCAAGGCAGCTGCTAAGAGAGCAGCTACTACATTCAAAGTCCCAGGGGTACCCAATTAAAGAAATGAGCAAGAAGAGGGCCATGATTTGCAGCTTCTGAATGAAGACCTTTCCTTTCTGTGATTGAACAAAACCAGTTAAGGGATTTTCAGCCTGAAGTGTAACATGATCTTGTGTGTGTTAGTTTTTCCCATTTGTTCCTATCGAAGCATCTTCTTGGTGAAAGGGAGGAAGGCTTGGGCTTTGGAGAAAGAGAGCAGAGAGAGGGCATCTTTCCTCACTATCACTGCCCAGGTCAGTACATAGCAGAAAGAGGAAATACAACTTGACAAAGTGGGACTGGGAGCAAGGTCAGAGAGAATTAAATAGCCCTTCCTTCTTTCTTCCCTTCTAGTATTCCCAAGTTCATAAATGGAGAAATCCCATTGGGGGCTTTTAAAATGTCAGCCAAATAACTGGCACTTTAATAACATGTGCTGAACATATGATACCTAGATAGAGCATGATTTTAGAGAAATAATAGATTGAGATAGAAAGAAAATCAGAGGTCATCTCATTTGACCCTTTCATTTCACAAACCAGAAAACTGAGGTCAGAGGAGATAAGTGACCAGTCCAAGATCACACAAGTAATACATGTTAGAGCTAGGAATTTAACTCATACCTGTGACTTCAAATCCAGAACGTTTAACCCAAAACCATCATTCCAAAGCATACATATAAAAGAAATGTGGAAATATATATATATATATATACATATATATATATATGTATGTATATATATATACATAAAGTCTGAAACATTTGAAACAAATAAAATGTGGGAATAACATTCTATGAAAAGTAAAAATTGGTATCACATGCCAGGCACATGTTAGGAAGGCATCCTAATACAGCAGAAAAGGGGCAGGCTCTGGAGTCAGAATAGGGAGATCAAATTTACTTCTTGATCACTTAACTTCCCCAGACTCAATTTCCCCATCTGTAAAATGAGGGGTTTGAGGGAGATGAGCTCTCTAAATCTGTAATTCTTCTTAAAAAAATATTCTATATAGGTGTAATGCATTCTACAAATATTTCCTAAATATTAGCTACGTGGTAACATTTTAAAAGTCTCAGGGTTTTGGGAATAGGGGTGAGGATACAAAGAAACAGCACATCAGAAGTGTTTGGTAGGACTGTTGATGGTTGCCACCATTGTGTGGCAATAATAATAATAATAATAATAATAATATAAAGGTAAATACTATTTTCCCCTTTTTGTTGTTGTTTTTTTTCTTTCTCATAGCTTTTCCCTTTTGATTTTTCTTTCACAACATGATTAATGTGGAAACATGTTTAATATGATTGTACATGTATAATCTATATCAGATTGCTTGATATGTTGGGGACGGAGAAAGAGAGAAGAAGGGAAAAGATATGGAATTCAAAGTCTTGTAAAAGTGAATGTTGACAACTATCCTTATATGTAATTGGAAAAATATAAAATATTATTCATAAAATTATAATAATATAAAGCTAACATGTACATTATGTTTTTAAAATTTGCAAAACCCTGTATAAGTATTTCATTTTGCTTAATTTGATCCTCAAACAGCAATGAGGGGTAGGTACTATTATTTTCACTGTTTTACAGTTGAGGAAATTGAGCCAGGTAGAGGCTAAGTGACTTGCATTCACAGATACTAAGTGTAGGAGAGAGGATTAGAATTCAGGTCTTCCACAGTTATGTGTGCATGTGTTGCCCCTTAGCTGACTAGATAATGGATAGAGAGCTGGCCATGGGATCCAGGCCTACCTGTAACCCATATTGGCAGTGAGATCCTGGGCATATCACCTGATGTCTTAAGTGTCCTGGGCAGCCCGCTAAGAAACTACATTGCAGAACTGGCACCAAATCTGCATTTTTTGGAAGGAATTCCTTTTCACACCCTTCTTTACTTCAATTAAATCATAGGTTTGGACCCAAAGAAAATGATAGAAATAGAGGAAAAAGCAAGATAGGATGATGCAGTAGCCAGAAAGTAGTTCTAGAAATCAGGGTGATCTGGATTCAGTTCCAGCTTCTGGCTTTATGATTCTGGGCCAATCCCTTATTCCTTTAGCATTTTAGCCTGGAAGTTGCCAAGCAGGTATAGACCAGCAGTGATAGAGGGAGTTTTATTGCACAGGATTTTTTATACCACAAGTCCAGATACATCTCCATCATTCTCAGTGATAGAAATAATATTGAAATATAGCCCAGATGTCACATTATCATTCTACATAAGTTGATTTGGCTGATCCTGAGGTTATCCAAAGATATATGAGTCCTGGTTAGAGCAACAGAAATGTGCTTAATCTACAACGCTAATGAGACTATTCAAAGCCTAGACAAGTTCACCAATATACAAAAGTCAAAGGAAATTTAAATATTATGGGGGAAGTCAAGGGGAAGATGAACAGAGAATCAAGGTGAACACCATAGCTCCAATCTTCCCAAGACCAGAGTCTGTGAACTTGACTTAAAAAATAAAATAAACATTTTAACTATTTCAATATATTTGCTCACAATATATTTTTTAATGGAATTAAAACATCATTCTGGAAAGAAGTCCATGGGTTTCACTAGACTGACAAAAGTTTTCCATGATACAAAAATAGTTAAGAACCCTCTTCTAATCCCTCATTGTTGCTCAAGTAGAAGCCATGAAAAGCATAAAGAAGAGGTTCAGAACCTATGGATTTCACTGACAGAAGAAGAACCTAACAGCAGAGGGATATCCTTCTACCAAACCAGGTTGGCAGTTTCTCTGTGAGTTATTGTCTTAGAGCAATGGTTCTTAAACTTTTGGTATCAGGACCCCTTTTATACTCTTAAAATTGTTAAGGGCTCCCCAAAGATCTTTGGTTTATATGACTTATTTATACTCTTAAAATTACTGAGGACTCCCCAAAGAGCTTTGGTTTTCATAGCTTTTATGTATAGATATTATCTACTATAAATTAAAACCCCTTGGTATTTATGATGAAAACAGTTTTGACCTTGCAGTCAAATGAAATCAATATTTATAAAGTGCTTGACATAATACCTGGCATAAAGTAGGTACTCAATAAATGCATGTTCCATTGTACACAGTAACAGCAACATTTGTGATAACCAGCAATGATAGACATAGTTCTTCTCTGCAGTGATCCAAGATAATTCCAAAAGACTTGTGATGGAAAATGTTATCCACTTCCAGAGATAGAACTATGGAGTCTGAATGAAGATCAAAGCATACTGCTTTCATTTTTTTAAATTTCTCTTTTCTTTCTCATGGCTTTTCCCTTTTGTTCTGATTTTTCTTTCACAACAAATTTTTTGTTTGTTTTTGTTTTGCTGAGGCAATTGGGGTTAAGTGACTTGCCCAGGATCACACAGCTAGGAAATGTTAAGTTTTTTAAAAATTAAATGTGTGTTCCCTTTCCTTTGGAGTCCCTCATTATGCTATGGGAACACAAGGGTCTTAAGAGATTGGCAGTGAGAGGTTAGATGGCTTACTTGCCCAGAGTCATACAGTTGGCTGGCAACAAGAACTTGAAGCTGGGTCTTCCTGGTTCTGAGGCACCTCTCTATCTACCATCATATCCATCCACTGAATGGATAGTTCCTGGCTACTTTCCTAAACCAGAGAACTCTATATTCTCTCCTAATATCAAAGAAAAAAATATAAATCACTTCAAGGCATATAGACAAGTCTGATCCTGATGGTTACCTTAGATCTCTACCATGAAACAAGATCATTGTTAGACGCTCTTTTGTGGCCAGACTTGAATTTGAAATGCCACTGGAGCATGAACTAGTGCCCCAAACAGGTCCTCTGAGAGACCTTTCTGGTATTCATCAGAACACTTGGGAACACATTCTCTTCCCACATGGAAACAACCACTGGGGGAGCAAGCTTAATTCCCATGGCTGTAAACTCAATGAGAAGTGGAAATAAAACACAGATGGCTCATGTTCGTTCTTCAACAGTTCTATGTTCCGCCAGGTGATGGATAAAGACCACCTTTCACCATAAAAGAAGGCCCCAGTGAAGCTATCAATTGTTGAGAAAAACATCCAGGAATCCAGGCAGCCCCATCACTCACTCAAGGTTCCAGTCAAGCAGCAATTTGAGATGAATGGAATCAGAATAGAATCACTCTGAGTATGGTCTAGCAAAGATCAAAGTGCTCATGTCTCTAGCATTTCATTACATGAGGGGCCCTAATAAGATCCACTCTTTAAACTTATCAGAAATAAGCCCACCACATGCAGTCCCCCACATGAGCACATCTTTACTCCATCATATCTTTTTCTCCCTAACACACACCTTAGATTTACTTTCAGGCTCTGACACCTGCTGGCTACAGAGCATACATTAACCTTCCTTGCCATACACTATTCAAAAGGCTTAACCTGAGAAATTTCACTGCATCTCCATCCCAGTCTGGCCGTACAGATGAATAAATCTGTCATAATGAATAAGGAAAGCAGTGCTGGAAATGTCTGTGTGACATAGACCAGAAAGTGTGACTTGAAACACAATGCCATTGTGCTTCCATATATTAGGGCACTTCAAAGATGCTAAAAAGTACCAAGGGCAGAATCTTGCTTAGAAGACCATCAACAGCTAAGAAAAGCTGTCTGTTTATACTGCAAGTGAATGGTCAAAGATAGTGAGATGGAAGGCCCCGTTGGTTTGGCTAAAGGAAATCAAAGTCCATTACCAAGACAGGCTACTCACTCACTACAGCCCCAACCCCCCTTTTTTTGAGTGTGCTGATGGACAGTGAGCAGAGCAAATTTAATGTTGGGAAGAGAATAATGGGTTCTGCAATATTACATTTACCATTTCGGTGCTGCCATCAGTGGCTCTTCATGTTGGGAAATTATAACTCAGCTTGTTGAACAGTTAGTTATAGAGCTGGCTATCTTATCTACGTAGAAATTGATCTACTAAACAGTGAGCATTTTGGTTGTAGAATTTCAAGAAGCCAAGACCATAAAATAGAGCAACAAAAACTCTCTTTACTTACAGCCCAGAAGCAAAAAATGATGATGCTTTTACGTATAACCATATAGTTACTTCAGAAGGACCCTGTTTTTTTTTTTTTTTCCTTCCATCACATGATACACTTTTGCCACTAACTGGTGGTAATTTGGACTGATAAATAGTCAACCCTTTCACTCAATACCATCCAGTCAATAGATGCCTGGAGCTGAACATGGTTGGTTTTTAAAACTTCATACTGTTCTGATAAAGGCCTCATTTCTAAAAATATATAGAGAATGGAATCAAATTTATAAGAATATAAATCATTTACCAATTGATAATGATCATGGGATATGAATAAACAGTTTTCAGATGAAGTTAAAGATGAAAAAATGCCCTAAATAATTTTTCATTAGAGAAATGCAAATTAAGACAATTCTGTGGTATCATTACACACCTCTCAGATTGGCTAAAATGACAAGAAAAGACAATGGTAAATG
This sequence comes from Myrmecobius fasciatus, assembly GCA_023553655.1. Lineage (NCBI taxonomy): Eukaryota > Metazoa > Chordata > Mammalia > Dasyuromorphia > Myrmecobiidae > Myrmecobius > Myrmecobius fasciatus. The sequence continues at coordinate 670,874 of JAJPUD010000167.1, read as the reverse complement.
TTGAAGGAGATGTGGGAAAACTGGAACACTAATGCATTGTTGGTGAAGTTGTGAACCAAACCAGCCATTCTGGAGGGCAATTTGGAACCATGGCAAAGGGCTATCAAACTGTGCATAAGCAGTATCTCTACTGTGCCTATATCCTGAAGAGATCTTAAAGCAGGGAAGGGACCCACATGTGCAAAAATGTTTGTAGCAGTTTCTCTCTCTCTCTCTCTCTCTCTCTCTCTCTCTCTCTCTCTCTCTCT
>JAJPUD010000167.1:629732-670616 GCA_023553655.1 Myrmecobius fasciatus | reverse complement strand
TCTCTCTCTCTCTCTCTCTCTCTCTCTCTCTCTCTCTCTCTCTCTCTTTCTCTCTCTCTCTCTCTCTCTCTTTCTCTCTTTCTCTTTCTGTATGTATGTTTGGTGGAAGCAAGGAACTGGTAATTATAGGGATGCCCAGCAATTGGGGAATATCAGGAATAAGTGATGGTATCTGAATGCAATGGAATACTATTTTTCTATAAGAAATGATGAACAAGTTAATTTCAGGGAAGCCTGAAAAGACTTACATGAACTGAGGTTGAGTGACGTGAAGAGAACCAGGAGACTATTGCACACAGTAATAGCAAGATCATGAGATGATCAACTATGATCATCTTAGCCCATCTCAGCAATGCAGTGATCCAAGACAATTCCAGTAGACATGGGATGGAAAATGCCATTTGTATCCAGAGAAAGGAGTATGGACACTGAATGCAGATTGAAGCATAGTATTTTCAGCTTTTTGTTGTTGTTTGTTGGTGGTGTTTTTCTCATGGTTTTCCCCTTTTGTTCTGATTTTTCTTTTCCAACATAACTCATATGCAAATATGTTAAAATTTGATTGGACATGTAAAATAAAACTATATTCTAGGAGCACAAATAATGATCAAACATAAAGGCCACAAATATGCTAAGACTCTAAAGCTACCTAAGCAACTTCTCTTTTTTTTGTTATCTAAGAAGAAAGGACCAATCAATTTATCAACTAAAAAGCATTTATTAAGAACCTAGTAGGGATTAGGTATTCTGAATAAAAGGTGAAAATAAAATGGCCCCTAACCTCAAGAACCTTACATTTTATCATGGCAAACAGCATATGAGCAAAATACATACAAAGTAAATACAAGATAATAGTAGAATGAAGAAGATGGACTGTTAGCTACCCAAGCTGAGTGACTGAGAGACTTTGGAAAATTTCCCTTCACTTAGAGGCAGCACAGTGCAATGAAAAGTGAACTAAATTGGAAGCCAGGATCTCCCTCCCTCTTTCCTTTTCTTACTTTCTCCCCCTCTTTCCCCTTCTTTATGTCTCCCTCTCCTTTTTTCTCTTTCCCCTCTTGATACCACTAGATTTAACAATATCCCACTTTCTTCCAATCCCACCTTGGTCCCAGTGTAGATGATCTTAAGAAGGAGGGCTAGGTTTTCAGCAGATGCAGAGCTATACCAGCTGACTTAACATTAGTTCTCATTTTCCAGACACATTATCCTTTCAAAGAGCAATTTACTATATGCCTCTGCTTGAACAAATCACTTTCAAATAATTTTCAAAATTCTCAGTGAAACAGATGTATTTCCTTTTTGGTCACTAATGAAATAGAGGCTGGTCTACCACAAAGCTGTCTAGAAGGAAATCATGGAATGAATGTCCTCTTCAACATATCTATTGATTACAAACAGAAAAAAAAAAACCCAAAAACAAAACCAAAAAAAGATCCATCCACCACTGTAGAAATCAAGACAAAAAAAAATCTCTATTGATCCCTCAATAGGCAAAGAATTGGAATTATTCAAGAACTCTTCTTTAGAAAGCTAACAAGATCTCCATCAAAGGATAAAAATATTTTCCATTACATCAAACAGTAGTAATAAAAAGACTTATCTTGGGTGAAGCAGGAGCAGTTTGGTACATTGGAGTAAGTACTGGGCTCAGAATCAGTAAAAAGTGGATTCAGATCTTGCTCTTACACATTCTGATTTTGTGACCTTTGGCAGGTCAATCACCCTCTATGTAATCTGAAAGTGCAGGACTTGGCTACTATTTCAAATCAAAAGCAAGAAGTTGAAAAAAAAAACTTTTATTGAAGACTTTTTATGTGCCAAAGCAGAAAAACAAAACCATTCCTGCTCTGAAGAAAATAAAGGAGGAAAAGGGATCCACATATGCAAAAATGTGTCAACCATTGCCATGCAGAGACAAAATTTAAGTCTGCCCTTGAGATGCTTACCTTCGAAGGGAGAAGACAATATATCCAAGAGTGTGGGGGCCAGGGAAGAACATTTTGGTCAGGAAAGTTACAGGAATGGTGACTGACAATACTGGAGTTGATTGAAACAAGCCATACTAGAACAATGGCAGAGAGCTTTGGATGAAGTATCTAGAGCAGAAGATAGTATATCCTGATTCTGCTACTTTCTAGTTGTGAGATGCTAGGTAATTGTGTAAGTCACTTAACCTCTTCTCCCTCTCCCTCTCCCTCCTTCCCTCCTTCTCTCTCTCTCTCTCTCTCTCTCTCTCTCTCTCTCTCTCTCTCTCTCTCTCTCTCTCTCTCTCTCTCTCTCTCTCCTCTTCCTCCTCCTTCCCTTCTCCTCCTCCTCCTCATAATGTGCTTAGTTAGTAGGATGCTTTGGGTTAGATGGATGGGTGTTAGAAATAGATGGCTTTCAGGCAGTGGGGCACCTATAAAGTCTGGGAGCATTGTCTCCTGACCGGACTGATGTTTTTATGCCTCCAAGCAAGCAAGAAGGACTTTGACAGTTGACTTTTGCTTCCTCTAATGAATTAAGAAAAAATTTTCCTGTCTTATGGAAGACAGATACTAGACTTTGTAGTAGGAGCCCTACTCCTACTGTATTCCTCTTGGGTTGTCTCTAATTGTTGGGAAGTTTCTCTAGGCATCAATTCCAAATCTCTCTCTAGGCAATATCTACCCATCCTTCCCAGATCTGCTTTCTTTCTGTAGCCCAACAGAACAACATTGCTCCTCGTTCCACAGTATAAGTTTTCTGATCTTTGGAAGATAATTGTCATGGACCACCCCCTACCTTCAGCCCTCACTTCCTAATATTCTCTTCTTTAAGCTAAATATGATATTATTAAAGTTTTTTTTTAAGTTTATAACCTTTCTACATAGGATGAGAAAATGTGGATGAGCTGGGATATGGAACAAGGACTCATACATAAATGACCACACAATAATTGAAATGTAAAATAATCTTATATTACCTGCCCAAATTACCAACAAGATCTCAATTCAGCACTTCAAAAATATTTTGAATTAAAAACAGTAGGTGAAATATTACTGTTCTTAATGACCAGAATTTTATGAACTTTACTTATTTAAATTTAAAAAAAAAGGTTTTTTTGCTTTTGAATTCACTCATTTTTCAATCCAATAATCCAATTTTGGCAGGCAGGTGGGTCACATCTGTCCAGCTTCAGATGAGGCAATCTGACTGCCAGGACACAGGTATTCTCTCTTGGACTATAAAGTTCATACATAAAATAGATGAATGTCCTTGGCAATTTATGCATACTTACCTTATTCTTTACAAGGGAGACTCCTGCAACTATATTACACTATAGTCACTTAATTTATATGAATCTTGAGTAGAGAATATGGTAAAACTTCACTTTACAATAATTAACAGGTGATAAGGATACTGTGAAAAGTTTCACATTCCTTCATAAATTGCTGTGGAAACTGCTCTATAATTTGCAACAAATCTTGATGGAAAATGTCAGCTAAAATTATAAAGCAATTAAATAAATTAAGTTAGCTGCCAAATGGAGATATTAGTATCCAGTACTCATCCAAAGAGCAAACTGTACTATGTGATGTGTTATCTTACAAAATTTACAGAAAATTTTAAGGCAAATTTGTCTCAAGAGCCAAAAACAAGCATAAGCAAGCAATGCCCAAAAAGGCAACAGATATTTATTAAGAACTTAATATATGCAATGTACTATGGGATGTACTAGAGATACAAAAATAAAAAAACTACCCTTGAGAGGCCTATATTCTACTGACGAGGGTTAGCTATCAAATAGATATTTGTACATTTGTACACTGTTTAATGAGTTGGAAAGGTCAGAGACCTATTAAAGATTAGACTTTGCAAACTGGGAAGATGAGGGAAAATGTCATCAAAAAATGTAGTAGAAGACAGCTAGGTGACTCAGGAACTCAGGGACTCAGGAAAACCTGAGTTCAAATCCAGCCTTCAACATGTACTAGTGGTGGAACCCTAGGCAAGATAGTTAAGCTCTCTCTTCCTTAGTTTGCTAATCTGTAAAATGCAGATAATAACACCCTCTTCCCAGGGTTGTTAGGAGGATAAAATGAGATGTTTATGTAGCACCTTATAAAAAGTGCTATATACATGCTAGATATTATTGTTATTGATTACAATTACTATGAATTGTTGAGGTCTTGAAGAAGAGGTCAGGTACTTTTTATCCATGATTTTGAATTGTTTTCACAGTGAACCAATCCAATTGGTTTTCCTTTATTTTCCTATTTGATTTTTTCCCCTTCTTTTTCTCTTGACATTCTCAATTGTTTATTATTAGTACACTCTCCCAATGATAACATGCACAAAGGCTGAGTCTAGCACCACCAAGTCCAGCCCAGCAGAGCATTGGGCTCCTCTCCAATTTCTCCCCCCTTCCCCTGAACACACGGGGAGCTCAACGATCTCTCAGTGGAGCTAACAGCATTGAATTTTTTAAAAAAGAAAAATAAAAATTGGGGTGGAACTACACAAAAATCGGTGCTGGAACTACACAAAGAATATGCCATCCTGAGCATGTCTATTATTGGCTAAATCACCAATTATTAATCTCTGCCAACTACGTTCTTGCACGACATCTAGCACATTGTCAAGATTTGGCAAATGTGGACTAATTACTATGTTTATTTATTTTTAAGAGAATTTTTTTCCAACAACAACAAAAAGAGAAACATTCATGGAGAAGGAGCATCTGATGCCAGTCTCAGTTCAAAGATGAGCCAGAAAGAAAAGAGCATTTTCAGGAAACAGGTAGGAAAGGCCAGAACATATAGAGCTCAAGGGTGATTTCCGGTGGGATCTGGTGGAAAGAAATAAAAAAAAAAAAATGAGAGGACTTGGATAGGGACAAGGCTTTCTCTCTAACTAGCTCGAGGGTCTACAGGAAATCATCTCACCTCTGAAATTTCCCAGGGGAGTAGGGAGGGAACAAGAATTTATCAAGTTGAGACCTGGAAAGACCTTAGCTTAAAAAGGCCAAGGTCCCCCATTATGTCTGGGGTCATCACTAATCATTCTGACCTGTTTTGCTACAGGAGCCAGATGTTGGCGACTCTGCACAGTTCTGCCCCACTTCAATCCATTTCACTTGCAAGCCTCCCAAGACATCACTGCTCTGATGGCAGTGGCCCTTTTTGAGAAGGAAGGGCAAACAACAACTGGGGTGATTTGCTGCGATCTTCTCCAGCTCATTTTATAGATGAGGAAACGGTGTGAAATGACTTGCCCAAGATCACAAGTGTGATTTGAACTCAGCATAATGAATTTTCCTGTTACTAGACCCCATATTCTAGTCCCAAAAATATCATCTCATTTGATTCTGGGAGTTAGGTGTTATTATTATCCCTATTTTACAGTTAAGGAAAAAGTGAGTTGGTTAGGGTCAAACACCTAAGAAGTTTCTAAGTTAGGATTTGAACTCAGATCCCTGACTCCCTCCTTTTCTGACTCCCTGGACATCTAAGTAGCATAGTAGGTAGAGCACTGTGACATCCAGTTATTCAATGTTTCTATACAATGAGGGAAGGGATAAAAGAGTGATAGATAATTTTTTTCCAGCCCTAAGGTGCCAAGGACTTTCATTCTGGTCTTATTTTTATAAATCCTTTCCCAAATAACTCTACCAAGGAAGATAAGAAAATCAAGTCTCCCTTTCCATTACTTTTTTTATAATTTAAATCCTGTGATTTATTTAGGATAGAGAACTCCAAAAACAGAATATTCCCTCTATATATGCCCATCAGAACCTACGTTGCAATTAACAACTTTAGAAAATTGCCTAGGGACATTGAGAATTTAACTGGCTTGCCCAAGGTCATACAGTTAGTAAGTACTAGAGGTAGACATTGAACCCAGACCTTCCAGTCTCTGAAGACGATTGTACTCCCTGTCCAGGAATCTATACTAGTGTTCTACATTTCTCTCACACTGTTTATACAATAATAAAGGTTTCCTCCAAGACAAATCCCATTGTGCTACATAGACCTGACCTTGAGCTCATCGTATATATGAACATTCATATATGCCAGCAAAGTATAAGTTCTTTTAGCCCCTGATTTAAAGAAAAAAAAATATTAGATACAGTCTCTTTGACTGGTCTCAGACCCAGGTTGGTGCTATCAGAATTTGGACAGTGGAAATCTGGATGATGCTCTGGGCCAAGACGTGACCCATGAAAGGGATTAAAATATAAGCATCCTAAATCTTACTTGGCCTCTTCCTACTTCTGCAGCAATGGTGGTGGAGAGCATCATCAACAAAGGCAGAAGATTTTAAGAATCATAAAGTTGACAGTTCATCAATAATAATTAATTTACTATTGATTCTCTTAATTTTCAATTTTGTTCACTAACTAGCAAATAGAGAAGAATTAAACTGGATCCATATTGGAACTCAGAGCATGAATGAGACCAGGAGAAATAATGAAATGAAAGAAGATCATAGGATCTCTTAATTAGAATTGTTTTAAGCAGATGGCAAAGGTAATAAGGAACAGCTTTCATTTTTTGGAGATTTGATGACATAAGCAAACAGATCACCATGAAAATCACTGGAGTTTAGAAGTCACTACCTATTACAAATAATGAAGAAACATGTTATGAAGAATTTGACAATATCCATGAAATACTGTGATACTTGGAGACTTCAATAAGATGGACAGAGACAAGATGGCTAAAAATGTCAGAAAATATGATTTAAGATTTTTTTTTAAATGAAGGAGGCTTGTAGAAGCTTAAAATCTGTACTTTTTTTTTTCAAGGAGAGAATGGATGACCTGAACACTAGACAACACTGCTAAGGATGAAATTGGCTATAATTTAAATAGAAAAAAACTGGTTCCCAATGCAGGAGTAATTTTGCCCCCAGTCATCTATGTGCAGTAGGATCATTGATTGGCTAAAGGTCAAAATCAATACTAAATTAGAAAAAGAAATTAAGATGCGAACACAACACTGTGAGCAATTATAACAGTTTGAACCTAGCTTGTTTGACAATAAGCTATCAACTTAAAAAAGGGCAGAAATGGACAACAGCAAAAATATCAACTCTGATGAATACCACTTCTTAGAGAAGTTTTGCTAATGAAATCATGAGAAAGAGAATGAATAATGAACAAAGTGTAATTCAATCAGAAAACATGACCTCTTGACAAGCAGATGCACATACTAGGGAAGGGCAATGATATTTTACACAACTATCTGCAAAAATATATATAGAAAAAATAGGAAATTATGAACAGTATCATCTTGCAAAAAATTGGAAAATGGGTCTTCAAAGAGCTTAGAAATAAACTCAGAAAAGCCAGATCGTGAAACTAGAAGGATTATAAATTGATAAGAAATGGAACAGATCTGTTGGGACTTTTATGACAATTTTCCTAATAAACAATATGGACAGAACTATCATTTGAAATCTATGTGAAGAAATGTCCAGTGTACTTAAGAAGAGGGAATCAGGTAGATTTTATAGAACTGAAAAAAATAATGCATGCATGCATGCATGTTATATGTTATATGTTATAGCTTGGTACATCCAAATTTTTGTGACCCTATAGATGATAGCATGCTAATATTGTCCACAAGGTTTTCTTGGCAAAGATACCGGAGTAGTTAGAACTCAGGTCTTCCTAACTCCAGACTCAACACTCCATACACCGAGCCACCTACCTGCTGTGTATATGTGTATGTATGTGTGTATAAAAACACGTGAATATACATATATGTATGTGTGTGCACATGAACATATATGAAATTAGTGAAATGATCTTAAATAATCAGGAAGTGATTTTCAAGATGGTTCAAAAAGGGATAGATTCTAAAATACCAAAAAAAATCTCTGACAACTCTCTCCCTTTCCTTTAAAATACAAGAAGATATCAGCAAATACTGACCCAAATGACTCTCTTTATTCTCTATAAAATATTTTGAAGGATGATATCTAAACATGACCAACGTATCCCAGATGAAAATATGACAGGAAAACAGGCAGATTGTTTTTTAGACAGGGAGACAATATCTTCAGAGACAAACGGGTGACTGAAAGTGACATCGAATGTAAGAGTAATTTAAAAAAACTCACTGTTCATTCAATAAAAAAATAAATAAATAAATAACTCAGTAAAGCAAAATGTAGCCCTAAAGTCTCTCCCCCAGCAAGGTACCTCCTTCATGGAAGGTTCCATGACAGAAAAAACCATGCAGGAAATAATTTGGCTCAATAACCTATAGAGTGACATAAAAAAGGGGACATATATATGCTCAGCAGATGGATCCGCAAGTATCATGGAGGTCATCCAGAACACTGGTGAATACTCCAGAACTCTCTTAATGAGAACTATAGTCACCCAAAAGAAATCAGCCTACCAATCAACCTGGGAAAATAATACCTGGCATTTACATTGATCTCTGCCTGTCTCTCTCTGTCTCTCTTTCTCACACATACACATATACTCTGACAACACAATGTCATGAAATTGAATGGGCAGTAAAATGGGATTAGTCCATAAATAGGTACATTTGGGACAGACACTGTAGAGGGCAATGAGCTGGAACCATTATTTTGGGAAAGACCTTTGGAAAGCCTACTCTGGGCTAAGTGCCATGCTAGACACTAAGGGAAAGGGTGGAACAGTTCCTTCCCTCAGGCACCTTATATTCTACTGATTTTAAAAAAGACTGAACAAGTTCTCTAACCTCCCCTGAGTTTCAATTTCTTCATCTATGAAAAGAGATTTCTGGAGTCTTTTACAGCTCTAGGTTTATTGTTCTATGTTCATAAATAAATAAATACATTCTATATACAAATTAAAGGGTTGGAAGGATTGAGGAATGAGGGGGTGAACAATAATAACTGAAGGGTTTGAGAAAGACATTTCAAAGGAGGTGATGTTTGAACTGCATCTCGAGCTTCTAAGAGGTAAGGAGGATGTGAGAGCCAGGAAAGACTTAGTAGGAGTGACTTGGGAAGAGATCACAAGCTATTGGCTGAGGGTGAAGATAGGGATTCCCAAATGAATCATTTTCCCCTTGAATTCCTCTAAATAATGATAAATAATGGAAATGTTGAAAGAATAGATATTCCAAGGTATACCCAAGACCATCTCTATCATGTCTTCTCCAAATACATAATCATTTCTGGACATTTCTGCTACCAATTTGAAAGGAATACTATTTTAAAAGTCAATTATTATAAAAAAAATTAAATGCAGTATAACATTTTATGTAGTTGTAAAATTGATTCACTGTATTGATTGCATCAATATACTAAGCACCTATAATTTTTATTGGTGTGAGAACTCCTTTCACTAAGACTAAATGCATTCTTGTGACTTAGTAAATAAGTGTTATTGTTGGTAGAGCCACAGAGGAGGTTAAATGTTTTGTTTTGTTGTTGTTGTCCAGTTGTTTCAGTCATGTCCAACTCTTCCTGACCCTATTTGAAGTTTTCTTGGCAGAGATACTGGAGTGGTTTGGCATTTCCTTCTCCAGCTGATTTTACAGATGAAGAAACTGAGGCAAGTTGGGTGAAGTGACTTCTCAGAATCACACAGCTAATAAGTTAATTAATCAGTTAATAATTAACTAATAAGTCTCAGAAGGCTGGATTTGAACTCAGGAAAATGAGTCTTCTTGACTCCAGGATATGGGGCCACCTTGCTGCCAAAATTGTGAACTTAGTTCTTCCTGACTGTAGACTCAGCTTCCATCCACTAAAGCATAGGAGGGGCAGTGTATTATAATGGGTTGACACTGGACTTCTGTACCAGTGCAGCATTAAGTAACTCACTTCCCTTCCTCCCAAGCCTCAGTTTCTTTGTCAATAAAGTGAAAGGAACTATACCAAATGACTGCTGAGGTCTCTTCCTGCTCTAAATCTAAGTGCTTTATGACATGCAGATTATTTTTGCTTTTGCTTTTGGCTCAGATTGATTATGATTTGCCTAAACTCACATAGCTTCCTAGTCAGAGGAAAGATTCAAACCCAGATATTCTTGAGACTCATTGTAACATTTTACTCAGCATACCAAACCATCTCTTGAAATGTTTTGTACTGTTTTCTAATATTATAAAATACATTCTAGTTCATATTTTCATTCTTCCCTCAAAAGACAAAAAAAAAACAACAAAAAAAAACCCTTCTCTTGCTCTAGCCATCTTCTTAAATCCAGATCTTAGTCCTCCATCAACAATATCCTTACTCTATAATCCAAATGAGTAATGTGTTACCCTATGTGTTTGTGCATGTACCATTGTGTGCATTACACATCTGTTGTGTCACATATCCACAAGCAAGGTAACTGACTAAGAACTATTAGTCTATTCCATCTCATCAGCTTAGGGCACTTTGGTTGAAGGGTTAAGTATATCTCTTTGGAAATAATAAAAGTTATTGGAAAAAAAATGCCTCCAGGGGCCAGGCTCCTAAGGAGATTCAATGGTTTAGATAATTCTCTGGGCCCATCATCCCAAGAGGGAATAGTGGGAATCCCATAAATGAGCCTAGAAAAGGAAAATGAGAGATTTCGGTTCTCTCTGAAAGGCACTATGAAAGGAAGTCACACTGATGGATACATTATTTGAGTGACAAAATACTCAGGAAAAAAAAAAGTCATTCTTTGCAAGGAACGCTGCAATATGAGTTTATGAGCTGGATATTATGACCAAGCTATTGATTTCTTTGTGTCAGCATTGTTCCCCAAAGAGTCAAACAGGGCTGTTCTCACCCATAGACAAAATAAATGATTGCTACTTGGTAGGATCTGAAAGGCATAAGAAAAAGTCACCTTCACTGATACATCATGGAATAATGAAGAGAGTTCTGGATTTTCACAGTTAGGAAGACCTGGATTCAAATGCTCCCTCAGACACTTATTAGAGGCGTGACCACAGGTAAATAAACAATTTCAATGTGCCTCAATTTTCTCATATATAAAATGGGGAAAATAAGAGGACTTCTTGTGAAGATCAAGTTAAAATGTATATAAAGTGTTTAACAAATAGTTCTATAAAACTATATATTAGCTGTGTGATCCTGGGCAAATCACTTAACCCCAATTGCCTTGCAAAAAAGAAAGGAAAAAAAAAAGTAGATTCTTCTGGAGGACGATGCATCTTATACTCCACTCACTCTCTGGTGGTGATTGCTCAGTATCTCCTGTCCCTGGTGTACTAGGCCAAGAAGAGGAGTTAGCTCCCTGCTTACTCTACAACTTCAGACCTTTGCAGCATCTTGCCCTTTAAGATTAACTTCACTCGCCTGTATCACTCTGTCCACTTCCTTTTGTCAGTCATACACGGGCCAATCTTAAGATTGTTCATCCTCTGCTCCCAAGACATTCAGAACCTGGCTCACAAGCTCTTATTCCAGTTCAATTCTTGCCATATTTGGGGAGTGCAATATTTACAGTGTTAACTATTGAAAACTAGGATTTAACCAACACTTTGACCTGGAGATTCAAGAACTAGGCATTTGCTCAAAGGAAATCAAAACTAGAAAGGTTCCACAAACACCAAAATATTCACAGCAACATTCTTTCTGTCTCTCTGTGTGTGTTTCTGTCTCTTTCTTTCTGTCTCTCTCTGTGTCTCTATCTCCATCTCTCTGTCTCTGTTTCTGTGTCTGTGTGTGTGTCTCTCTCTGAAGAGAGAGACAGACATTAAAAATAATTTAATTTTAAAATAAGAACAAAAGACATCAATAACAACAACAACAAAAATCAGGTACTGACATGCAATGGTAGAGGAAGAGAGATTTCTCAACAAGGAGTTCCACAAATCCAATGACATCCTAAGTCCAGCTCCTATTCCTAGTCCTTTGAACACCTAGGTCTCATAAAAAAGGTTCATGAACCTTAACTGCCAGAACTCCATCACTGCCATGTCTTTGACTGTCTTCCTTCTTTTATTTACTCTCGATGTTCCAGGAAGGATGCTAAGGGTTTTATACATATTATCTCATTCAATCAAATCTCAGAATTACCATTTCTTTCTTCTCTCCATTTGCCTTATCCTTCTAAAATGTATTATTTATCTTCTCACTAGATGCTCTAAGAAGTCTCATTTTCTTCTCTTCCAAGACTCTCCCTATCAGACTTATGCTGTGAAAAGTAAGAGTGCTTTCACCTCCATGACTTTTAGGGCCTGATCTTTATCTGACAACATAAATGAAATATTTTAGATTTGAAAAATGAACACACACACACACCCTTCCTAGGATGAAAACTCTTCTTCCAAGGTCAAATCATCACCTTTGTCAATTTATAAAAAAGGCTTTTGTTTCTCAATGCTTTATAATGAGTAGATGGTTGCAATTGTGGGAAATCTCTCTAGAACATGTCTATTGGAACTTAGCTGAAGTGGAAACACTGGAACTACACAGACAATGAGAGCTAAGAACACCAGGCATATCTATCATGGGCACCCTATTCACATGAAAGATAGAAAACAATACTATATTGTCAGCTAAATTTCATCAAATCTGAAATGTCAACTTCAATTTTTTCATGGTTATAAAGACAAAAGAGTAAGTTTTGCTTCTTATTTGAAATATAAATTATTTTTTACCACTAAAATAATTTTTAATGGATTCATTTGACTTATGATCTAAATTTTATGACCATTATGGTTATAAAAGTTAATATTTACATAACGCCTTAACATTTGCAAAGTACTTACCATATACTAGCATTTGGTCCTCACAACCACTCTGGGAGATGGTTATTGTATTATTGTTGTTGTTATTGTTGTGTTATTATTGACCACTTATTCAAAGTGTAAGTTCAGTAAGAGCAAAAATAGCTTCCTTTTTTTGTCTTTGGAACTCCAGGGCCCAACATTGTTAACACATAGTGTTTTCATAAATGTTTGTGAAATTGGGTTGAATTATGAAATTCCTGTTATTATAAAACTTAATCAAGAAACCACTTAAAATGACTTCCAATCCAACATATAGCCTTTATCGGTCTACCTGTCCTTCACCTAATGAAAGATTTCAAAAGCAAAAAGAGCACCCAGTAGACAGCTGAGCCCAGAAAAGTGAGAAGGAAGGCAAAGTCCTTGAGGATTACTTCAGTATTCTAAGTCTCCAGCCAAGTTGGATGAGTTGTTTCTCGTTTTGACAGCAGTTGTATAATAAATGACAAGGCATGTCAGATAGTACATTTATCTTCACAAGGAAGAAGGGCATCCCCAAGCAAGAATTTCAGGTGTTGTCACTTCAGATAGGACAAGGCTATGATCGTATGAGTTATGGAGACATTGAAACCTTATGCAATGACAAGGGCAATCATCGCATGAGGCACCAAGATAGCTAAACTGCAATTAGGTGGGGCTATAAATGGACAGAGCATCTCAAAACTAGTAGATGCTTGGTCCTTTGCCCTTGATTTGAATCTTTTTTTCTAGATGACAAATTAAATACAATTCTTCTTAGGGACCTAAGACCCTTTTCTTAGGTCATTCCCCTTGAAATCAAATACTTAAAAAATGTAGTTCTTTTTTGTTTTTTCCCTTAAAGGATTAGAACCTTACAGCAGACACATTTCAAATTTAAATACTTAGCCAAATAGCTACCATGACTACCATATCCTTCAAATGGGTAAGCTATTATTATAGGCACTAAGACCCAGAGAAAAGGAATAAGGGAAAGAAACTTGCTAAAGCAAGTGGGTGGATTTTTAGAGCAGTTAAGCCCTTTGAGAATTGAACTGAACTCCAACACAATCAAACTACCCAGACAATGATGAAGAAGGAGAAAAGTCAGCAAGATATACGATCTGTATTTGTGCGTTTAATCCATTTATCTAAAAGGATCATCTAAATGTACAGGATAATAAAAAATGAAAAGAAACTTACATACTAGAAAAAGATAGATTATACAATACAAAATGGTATTAATCAACCAGTATCTTGAGAACCTATTTGTACCTAGAATTAAGTACCTACAAATTGAGGATGGGAGAAATAATTGATTTCTTAATTTTTGTGTATTTGTGAGCTAATATTAAGAGCATGAGTGGCAACTACAAAAAGTGAAAGATTAGCAATCAAAAGCTTAGATTTCCATTTTCCATCATTTTTACAACAAATTGGCACACTGATTACTTACTTGTTTCTCAGTTTAAATTTTCTTTTCTTAGTCAATGGGAAGTATTGGGTGCCATCTTCTTCTAACATGTCAGTATTAACTACTGCATGACACCTGTATTTCTGCAGCGTGGGACAATTCTTGCCTCTTCTTCCAGTGACAAGGGGAGTGACCCTAGTCTTCCTTACCAGTTTTCATGAGTTGTTTTGGTCTGTTCTGATAAGATTCACTGATTTTAGCCAGGTTGGTTTTGAAGCACAGCCAGCAAGTTGGTTGACAATTATTTTTTTTTTAACTTTTTATCATATTCCAGCTCCTGTGTTAGATAACGGCAATAAAAAAGAACAGCCCCCATCTTCAAAAGACTTAGTTCTAATAGGGGAGTTCACATGTAAAAAACAAATTACACTGAAGATAAACATTAAATAGATGGAAGGAAAGCTTAGAGGGAAGGCACTAGCAATTGAATCAACTGGGAAAAGCTACCTGTAGAAGAGAAAATTTGAGCTGAGTCTTAAAAGAAGCCAGGAATTGGAGGTAAGGAAAGAAACTATTCCAGGAACACATTTGAAGCTTTTTCAGCTTGATCTCACTTAATAAAGCTCAATATTAGCTCAATACTGAGCTAAATCTTCAACTGGCATAACTTCCAAAGCCAAAGGTCTGGGAAGACCACTATGAACTGATGCAAAGAAAAATGAGCAGTAGCAGAAGAATTCTTACTCTAATAACACCATGGTTTAAAAACAACAACATTATGAATTATCATCAAGGCAATGATCCAAAACTACAAAGGACTACTGCTGAGGGGCAGCTAGATGGCTCAGTGGATAGAGCACCAGTCCTGAAGTCAGGAGGACCTGAGTTCAAATCTGACCTCAGACACTTAGCACTTCCTAGCTGTGTGACCCTGGGCAAGTCACTTAACCCCAATTGCCTCAGCAAAAAAAGGACTACTGCTGAAATGTATGATTTTCTGCATGACAGAGAAGAGATGGATTCAACATGCAGAATGAAACATATACTGTAAGATAATTAACAAAGGAATTATTTAGCTCAACTAAGCATGGTTTTTATGAGTGTTTTGTTTTGCCTTTTTCAATATGTATGGGAAAAATTTTTTTTATTTAAAAAATGTGCATGGGAGAAAGAAAATAAATGCATATTTTTCTCCTGCATAATAAGGTTGATAACATAGACCCTGTCTTTTTCCACTGGTTTACCAAGGGATACCCTTGAGATGATAAGATTGAATGTGCTTTTGAAGTGATAAAGCATTATAGAAAAAGCAAAGCATTGTTTTAGTATTCATATATTAACAAGAATTATGACTTAGTGGTTGTGCCTGGTGAGGAAGGAGTGTGGTGCAGCAAAACTTGGGTTCCTGGGTTGGGTTTGAATCACAGCTTTGCCAGTAATTATCTCTGGGACTTGAGCAAGTCATATATCTGCCTCTGTTTTCTCATCTGTGAAATGAGTAAATTGGATTTGATGACCTCTACTTTCAATCAGTCAATATTTATTTACCTATTTAGTTTTTGCTGAGGCAATTGGGGTTAAGTGACTTGTCCAGAGTCACACAGCTAGGAAGTGTTAAGTGTCTGAGATCAGATTTAAACTCAGGTCCTCCTGACTTCAGGGCTGGTGCTCTATCCACTGCACCATTTAGCTTCCCCCAGTCAATATTTATTAAGTTCCTACTATGTGTCAGTCTAAAGTATGAAATCAGACCCATTTATTACATTCTAAGTGGTATCTTTCAAATTTAAATCAATGATACATGATGCATTTCCTAATTTCTAAAAACAGAAAAGCTACCTAATGCAAGAATTCATGAGTTTCAGATATGAAAAGATATGAAAAGATTATTTAGAGGATAGAAGATTTTTGGGTAGATATTTATATTTATTATCAATTTGAAATAATCAAACAAGTAATATTAGTGAGGGGAAAAGTATCAACAGGGGAGAGAGAAAAGTAAGGAGACAGAAAGTAGGATAGGAAAGGAAGGGAGGAGATTATAGTGCATTTGGACATTTTAAGAGACAGTAGAAGGAAAAATGTCTACTGAGCAAAACTGAATGATTTTTGGAGATGAAACCCTTCTGTTATTGGGCAAGAAAAAAATCGGTGATAATGATTCAGTCAAAGATAAGCTGATCTCTGCAAAAACCAGGAACTCTGAATCAATTTCTAATCAATGAGGTTACAAAATTCTCTCTATATCCTTGAAGTAGCATATCTCCTTTTTGCTAAATGTGCTCATAAGGCTTTAATTCCATTTATATTAACTTATTTTTGTGAATCTAAGTCCTCTCCTCTGTCATGTCCCAAGCCAAAAAGCAAGCTGAAGATTAAATATGATGTCTTCCTAAAACCATACTGAACTAGACATAGAGGTACACAGCCATAATCCCTGCTACTCCAGAGGCTGAGGCTGATGGATTGTTTGAGCTCAGGAGGTCTGACCTGCAGTAAATAGACCTCATACTTGTTACTACTAAGTCTAACACTAATTTGGTGAGCTCCTGGGAACTGGGTGCCACCAGGTTTCCTAGAGAAGGACAAACATGTTCATATTAGAAACAGTACGTCAAAGTTTTCATGATAATCAGCAATAGGTTCAAATTTTAAGTGGGCGAGATAGGGAGATCTATTCTCAAAAACAAAAGAAAAAAAATAAAATAAAATAAAAATTATATTGAGAAAAAAGCATTAGTTGATATGAAACAGAATCAAGAATCTTACTTATTTCTTTGTTTGAAGAAACTTTTAATAACTGCATTTGACTTGATGTACCAAGTTTTCTTGATTTAAGAATTAACCTATTTTGTTTCTTATGTGCAGGTCATGATAAACTCTAGAATGTATTTTCTTTCATTCATGAATGAAGGAATATGGTGAAGAATTATGGAAAACAAAAAAAATAGAGAGACTATCAAGGTTTGGGAACATCTGTCCTTATGGCATAAAGGACAAAAAGATGAACTAGCTTCCCCAGACTCCCATTCGCTTCATTGTGTATATTAATGAGTTATCACTCATAGAATCATAGCTTTAGAGCTGGAATAAACCTTAGAGGTCCTCCTTTTACACATGAGAAAAAAGAAGACCCAGAGTGAAGAAGTGACTTTTAATAAGCAAAGCGCCAGGATCTGATGATGTTGATTCCATATCCAGAGTTATTGCCTTTAACCTTTCATTTAACTGAATTTACTCTTCACATCACAAGAGTAGGAAGCCAGTAGTATGGGGACACTCAATCTGAGTGAACTTCTTTCCTTAGATTGTGCTAATTTATTAAAAAATTTAGGAACTGTTTTCAGAAACCGAGACTTCTCAATTCATCAGCCCTAGAGATTGGCCAAGAACATTAGGATTTACAAGACA
The DNA here is from genome assembly GCA_023553655.1 of Myrmecobius fasciatus. Taxonomy (NCBI): domain Eukaryota; kingdom Metazoa; phylum Chordata; class Mammalia; order Dasyuromorphia; family Myrmecobiidae; genus Myrmecobius; species Myrmecobius fasciatus. Next base: position 653,129 of record JAJPUD010000167.1, on the reverse strand, counting down.
TGTGGGCCGAGGGGTCCAAACCCAGGGGCATGTGGCAAGAAGTCTCACTAGGCCCACAACAGTCACCCACAGCAGTCACCCACTGATTGTCCTGTTTGTGTTGCTGATTCTAGAGCCAAACTTGAAATAGAGTTGTTTTGGAATTTTTTTTCACAATTGATGAAAGAAATATAAAATGAAATGGTACCTGATTTTCCTCTCAGCAGGAATATAGTTTTGACTGTGCAAGTTTTCTACTCATTACATAGAAATGAAGCCCGAATATAGATGGCCTTATGCATGTATGGACAAAATATATTTTGCACTGTTTCTAAAAGGCTGAAATCATTTTTACCCAATTCCTAAATCAAAGGCTTTGCTAAGCTTAAAATCAAGCAGTTTAGCTTAGAGTCAAGTCCAATAAATCAGAAAGGACTCAATGGAAAGCATTTCAGAGTGTAACCTTGGCAACACCCAAAATGCTGCAACTGAATTTCTGCTCCTTTGCCTCATTCCTAGTTTCTTAAATTGGAATCTAAGGAGAAGAAAAATTAAACAGAAAAGAAGCAAGATTCAGAAACTCTTAATTCCCCAAAACTCTGGTCATCTTATCCTTGAATCATTCTGATCCTCAGTTCCTTCATCTGTAAATTGGAGATCAAAATCAATAGTAATTGGTCATCATTTATTAAGTGCATACTATATGCCAGGGACTTTTCTATGCACTGGGGATGCAAAGAGAGACATCTTGACTTGAGTTCCCTATCTCCCACACATGCTGAATGGCTCTCTGCAAATCACTTAACCTTTCCATGATCCCATTCTCCTTAAGAGAGAACTCCTATTTAAGGAGCAAAATGACTGCTGATCTGTACTAGCAAAGGTTGTTTCCTCACTAAGGAGGACTCTATACTGATAAAGTCCCAAGTACAGACTCTAAAAAATGTGTTATTCTTAATGTTGCATCTATACTTCAACTTGGAGAATGAGTTTTGTTTCTTCAAAAATCTGAATTAGACTTCTGACTTTCCCATTTATAGTTTTATGATCTTGGGCAATCACTTTGGACCTCAATTGCCTTATCTATAAAATTAGAGAGTTGAATAGATGGTCTCTGCAATCATTTCCATCTCTAAGACATCTAGCTCTCCTTCAAAGGATACATAATGTTCAGGCAAGCACACACACAAAAAAATCAGTAGGATAGTGGAGAAGAAAGACCCTTTGATTCGAAGGCAGATGTCCCATGTCTACTACGATCAACCTGGCTACATGAAATGAGAATATCAGCCTTAATTAGATGCCAAGGTCGCTATGAAAGGTCATGGATTCAAAAGCATATTTAGGAGTAGACAGATCTAAAGAAATGGCAGGCGCAATTCTAATAAATCCACTCAGTACTTAAATCATAAGTGACTGAACTTTCAACAATATATTATATCTCTAAATTGACTTCTCTTTCGATCCAAGGCAGTTTTGTGATTCCTTGGGATGTCTAAACTCAGAGAGTCAGCAATGTGGCTTAGTAACTTGTGGAAAGAACTCAGAAAGCACAGAATCACAGGATCATAAATCTAGCAGACTAGGAAGCTAAGACACAGAATGTATGTTTAAGTGAATTACTTCTGATTTCCTAGCTATAAATAACAGAGTCAGGATTTGAATGTAGGTCTTTCTGATTGTCATTGCTCTAGCCACTGTTCATTGAATCTGAAATCATTGCTTGTTCTGCTGCTAACCAGATTATTGGTAAATTCACTCAAGCGTGAGTTTCTTCATTGTTAAAATATAGACAGTCTTTAACTTCTGGCTATTTGTGGGCTGCCCTAAGATTCATGAAGTTCACATGTTATATGGTGGCTCTGACTTAGACACAATTTGTCCTCCACCCTTGTTACTGGTCACCCTTGTCAAGGATCTTCTGTACTGGGGAACCCCCTTGTACTGAATTCATACATCCAGGTCTTTGGTATATCCTTGACTGAGACATCAAAGGTGGGGAATCTATTAGAGGTCTGAATGAGAGCCAAGTCTTGTCATTGATGGAAAGGTGAGAAAAGACCCTGGCATCTTCACTTGTATAATCAGGGGAGGCCTTAGGGAACATGGCAGGGCAAGTCTAGTGGGCAGCTTTGAACAGAACTTTCAGGAGTCTGTACCTTCCCACTTCCTAGTCTTCTCCTGCCCAAAAACCCTTAGGTCTTAGGACCCTCAGGTTTCAGTAACCTTCCTAGTGACAACTTTGACTGCCTGGGTTCACCCTTAGATCACCCAGATTAAAATCTATGTCTTCCCTAGTGTAAGCTAAAAATAAGACCATTAAAGTGTCCTTGCTTTTTAGTAGATGCTAGCAAATCAGATTCATTTGCAAAAATTTCCTAAAGTTCCAAGATGGGTATAATGGACTGGGGTACCCATCCACCTGTAAAAATTGATAATTTGAGGATTCTTGCTATACAGACAAATGACTCTATTTTCAATTACTTATCTACAAGCTAAGAGGTAAGTTTGATTAACTACCCAAAGACCTGTATGCTTGACTCTCACTTAACCTATTCTACTGTATCTGAAAGTTGAAGAAAAGCATGTTATTCACTGGATGACTCAATGCAATTTCTGAAAAAGAATGTTTTTCTTAAGGTAACCAAAGAAAAAAGCATTTGTTACTTCCTAACAATTTTTTAAAGGAACATCCTAAACAAGATCATTAGGGTCCATTTATTATTTGCCAGTACTAGCTGTGAGTACCAATTGGACTTTTTGGAAAATGTCCTCTGAACAAACTAAAATGAGTTTATAATTCACCTGCTTTCTTTGACATGTGAAAAATAATGTTTGGAAGATAAAATCCCACATCCCAATTAACAGACACTGGTTAGATGATTATTAGTCAAATCATAGAAAAAATGGATTTTGAAATAGAAAAGACCTGATAAATCATTGAGTTTAACTCTTCAATTACAGATGAGAAAAAAAGCAAGATTCAAACTGATTTTTGTGAATTCCAAGTTCAGCGCCCTATTTGCTATGGAAATCATTCCAATTAATGCACTTATATTCTTTAATTTTTATTGAGAATGAAATTAATTGAATTCCTTTCTTAGAGACATGTAGAATAATCAGCATCGCAAAAGTTATCTCTTTGGATCTTCCCAACAAACTTGTATTATTGTTCTCATTTGACACATGAGGAAACTGAGGCTGATCATGGGATCAGATAGTAATTGTTTGAGGCAGGATTTAAAATCAGATCTTCCTGACTCCAACTCTAACACTGCAATTACTGGGTCACTTAGTTGTCTGCACTCAATGCACAAGGATATAAAGTCACATGATGGATAGGATACACTTTTGGACATGCTGAATGATAGGAAAAAACAAAGAGTTAAACCCCTACTTTGCTTCTCTTTTAACCAGTTCAGTCTTAAGTCCACATGCAGCACTCTTTCTACAAAACCATATTGCCTCTATTTTTGACTATATTTTCAATATAAATAAGTCCTGTCAATTCTACTTTCCTGACTACCAGGCATTACAGATAAATAAATTTTCAAGGATTTGTCCTTTATTTGGAAAGCCTTTTACTTTGAGCCGGCAATTCTAGACCCCTTCACAGCTCACAATAATGTCCCTTCTTCCTCTTAGGGACAGCAACAACTTCCCCAAATGCCAGTTCACCAAGACTATACATCCTGATCCTTTTCTCGGCAACATCTCTTCCATATGGGCACAACAATGTAAAGTACTGATGAATATCTAAAACATTAGTCTCATTTCTTATCATTCAACCTTGCCCAGCATCGTCGAAGGCATCAATGAGTACTTACAAGGCACAGCATGGCGGTAAAGGTTATCTCTTATAACCTGCTGCAGCTCATGATCAGGTGATCCTTTTTGAAAACGCTGATTGAGATAATGTCTTAAATCCTTGTTCAGTCGACTTCCTGTAGGGAAACCAGAACAGATATAAAAATAGTTAGAAATGTAAGGATTCCACTTCAGTCTTAGATCATCGAACACAGGAGTTCAGCCACCACTTATGACATGAATCAGAAATCTTCTTTAGAAAGGAGAGCAATATTCCAATAGACTTGTGATGGAGAGAGCCATCTGTAATGAGAAGGAGGACTGTAGGGACCAAATGTGGATCACAACATAGTATTTTCACCTTTCTATTGTTGTTGTTTGCTTGCATTTTGTTTTCTTTCTCATTCCCCCCCCCTCCTTTTTGTTCTGATTTTCTTGTGCAGCATGAGAAATGTGGAAATAGGTATAGAAGAATTGCACATATATATTGGATTACTTGCTATCTATAGGAGGGGATGGGGGGAAGGAAGGGAGAAAAACTTGGAACATAAGGTTTTGCAAGGGTGAATTTTGAAAACTATCTTTGCATATATTTTGAAAAGAAAAAAAACTATTATTTAAAAAGAGAGAGAGAAAAAAAAAAGGACAAGACTTGAGCATGGGGTCAGTGAGTTTGATCTGAATAACAACCATGACTTTGCATGAAATTAATGGGATTCAATAAGTCTGTGAATTCAAGTGAGCCTGTGAAATTAAAAAAAAAAAAAAAAACCCACTGATGTCCAAAGGAAATGTTGCCTAGTCACTTAAAAATAATTCTTATCTCTCCATCATGAACATTTTGCCATTATCTTTGCATATGCTGTTCCCCATCTTACTCATTACTCTTGAAAAGCACCTTCCAGACAAGAATTCAAGAGACCATTCCTTCCTCCAATTCAATTCTAGAGATATTTATTAAATGCCTATTGCATGAGGTTAGGTGGTGCAGTGGATAGAGTGCTGGGTCTGGAGTCAGGAAGACCTGGCTTCAAGTTTGATCTCATACTAGCTGTGTGATCCTAGGCAAGTCACTTCACCCTGTTTGCCTCAGTTTCCTCATTTTTAAAAGGAGCTGGAAAAGGAAATGGCAAACTACTCCAGTACCTTTGCCAAGAAAACTTCAAATGGGGTCATGAAGAATCAGATTTAATTGAAAAATGATGGGAAGATGTGACAGGCTAAGTGCTAAAGATAAAATTAAGAAAAAGACAATCCCTTACCTTCAAGGAGCTTACAGTCTAATGGGAAAAACAATACAGAAAAGGAAGGTAAAGGGGATTAAAGTGGGGGCATGATGTTTTGTGGAATGGAAACCGAGCAGAGATACTGGTGGAAAATGAAGTTCCCAGGAAGGTTGTGAGCTCTCTATAAAAGGAGGCTTTAGGAGAAATTTGATGTTTTAACCTTCAGGTCCCCTGTCAGAAGGGAAAGGCAACTGGGGATAAGTTGAGAAGGTAGAGTATCACAACCTGAATAAGTTTGCATGAAGATGAGATTTCAAGTGATCAGTTTATCTTGGGCATGATGGCCATGGAAGATGGGATTCCCAAACCAAGTTGCTGGTAGAAAATGAGCAATCTATGGGTTAAAATTTCTATAAAGGAAGGTTTTTATAATAAACTCTACCCTCCAGCCTTCCTTGGGTAAATTAATCAACTTAGTTTTGGAACTTTATCCTAATGGTGAGAAAGTAAGGATTAATTCACCTCTCTCATTATATCTACCGAGTCTCAGACATATTTTACATCCATCCATGACACACAACTTGCTACCCACTTTGGCACAGAACACTTAGTCAAACTTTTTCTCTTTACCTTTTGTCCTAACTGTTTCAGATTCGATCTGTGATTTCGCTGGGATAGGGAACTCCCAAAGTAAGGAAACTCTATCCACAAAGTAAGACTCTTTCTTCACTCTTTTGGTTTTAGACCCCAGTCTATAGCACTGAGAGATGCATTCATCCAGCAAATATAATTTAATAGGGAGGATTCAAACTCAGTTTTTAAATAATGCCCAAAGAACAGGACGATAATCACATTTATTAAGCATATAGAATCCTACAGATCTTTCATCAGCAATAGGCCTGCTCCACATCATGCTATCTCTTCTCAGACCATCATCTCCATATTTTTTTTCCATTAGTAACTAGATTCTTCTTTCTGTCTCTAATAGATCAACTTTTACTTTATCTTGCTGGGATTCTGAGCCACTTTTTAAGAGTATTTCATGATAAACTTCCTCTAATTGCTTCAGCACTTCTCCCCTTTTTGCTCTTCCATATGTATTGTCTTACCTTAGAATATAAGCTTCTTGAGGGCAGAAACTGTCTACATGCTCATACACATGTAAGCTTTAGCATTCTGTCTGGCATATAATAAAAACTAAATGTTTTGTCTAACTATCTACCTCCTATCTATCTATCCATTCATCCACTATACTATAATACCACAAATCAATAATCCTGATCCTCTTCTCAATGACTCCAAATACCATTATTGAGAGAACCTCCTTTCCAAGCCCTTACCCCCCTGGCACATGTTGTCTTCCGTCAGCAGAATACAAATCTTTGAAAGTGCAAACTTTCTCACCTGCATATTATATCCTCTGTGTTAGTACTGTGCAATGTATCACACATAGTAGGAACTTAATAAGTGCTTTATTTCATTCCCTGATTTTTACTTACAAATGCACATTGAATTCATTGTTCCTTACAACAAACGTCTTAGGTAAGTGGCAAAAATATTCTGATTCCTACTTTACTGACAGAAATTAAGTTGCAGCCCAAGATCACAAAGAAAGCTGGCAATCAAGCTAAGACCCAAACCCAGGTCTCCAAATTTGATCCAAATTCCCTTTCCCATCTACTGGATTATCTAACAAGCATATCCTATTGCCAACTGAGTTAGTTCATGATCACAGAAAGGATTTTAGGAGTTCCTTCTCTGAGATTCATTTTACAGATAAGAAAACTGAGGCACTGAGAAATTAACTTACCCAACATCACACAATCCATAAAAGGTATGTATGTGTATGTATATAGACTGTGGGTAAATCATGTAGGCTCCCTTGGTCTCAGTTTTCTCATCTGCAAAATGAAACATAATCTCTGAGATCCCTGGGCATTACAGATTTATGATCCTAGTGATTTACATGGTGTTTCCTCTCTTAGACTGTTTCTTGAGGGCAAGGTTTTTGGGTTTTGTTTTGGTTTTTGTTTTTTTTTTTTTTTTGCATCCCCAGTATTCGGCACAGAACTCAGTACATAGTAAGTACTCAATAAATGCTTGTTGAATTGACTTGATTTGATTCAAAGGTATATTCCTGAGGCAACTTCTCTGGGTCTTAGATGTCTTATTTATAAAATGAGGCAATTAATCCCAGCTTCTTAAACTGTACTTTGCAATCCCATGTAGGGTTTCATAATTGAATATGGGGGTCACAAAATTATGATTTATTATCAGTAAATGTTTGATTTGTATACCTATTTTATATGATTATATAAGTAGGGACATGGAAAAATTTCTTGAGCAAAAAGAGGTTATGAACAGAAAAATATTAAGAAGTCTTGAACTATTTGACCTCTGAGGCTGCTTTCTCTTTCTAGATACATGAACCTTCAGTCCAGTTCTCCTATAACTTCTCTGAGTCTAAGTTTCCCCAGCTGCTAAAAAAGCATGTGAATAGCCCCTGTTTTGCAGAGATGACTTGAGGACATAATCATATTAATGTATACAAAGTATTTTTCAAATCAAAAATTGTCCAATCAATCTCACCCATATTTATCCACAGAGTGCCATGAATCTAGACATTTCAATTTTTCCTAATGCCACACAGCACAGAGTCAGGTGTATAGAAGGCATTGAAAAAAATCTGTTAATTGCAATAGTGTCTATGGAATCAAGGTACATACAATCAGCTGCATAGTAGATTTCAATGTCAGGAAATCAAAGTAATCACTGCTGATTCAGTTCCCCTACACACCTAGAGGGAACCTGAGATCATGTAATATACAGGTTAAGCTCCACCAGGTGTACTCTGAAAAGAGTGTAGAAAGTAACAAAGACCATTGGGTCAACTCTGATCAGGCTTTCAAAGAAGGTAAAGAATTGAGAAACCTGGATCAGAGCTGATGATTACAAAACCCCAAACCCCCTATCCACCACAGACATGTAAAAGGCCAGAGTTAACACTGCTGCTGCCTGTTAACATTTACTCTATGCTCCATGACATTTGTGAAGAAAAAAAAATTCCACAGAGTATCATCATTTTGGGCATCTGATCTGAAATTAATTGCCAATTATTCAGGGGACACTTCTATAAATCTTCCCCTAATTGTCAAGAGTAGTGATCCAATAAGATATTAAGCTGGAAGAGTGATGACCTGTCACAAAAACATATCTTCTTCATTTTCTTAGAAATCTAAGATTTCTGTATTAATGGCCAGGGAACCTACAATAGGAAATTATGCAGTCCAGAAAGGCTTCAGGCTTTCTTTCAAGGCAATTTTGCATTGGGAAATGAAGGAGAGAATTGAGGAAGCATGATACTTTGGAAGGACTTGGAGTCAAAAGCCTAGAGTGGCTTGCCCAGGGTCACAAAGTAACAAGGGAGATAGAATTTATTTGAAGTGTTCAGCCCCATCCTGGGTATGCTGCTTTAACCATTGATCATCTTCATGGCAAATGTGCCACAAAACTCAGAAATATCCCAATGGAGAGAGAATCAAAGTTATGTCAAGCAAATAATCATGAGTAGGCTGGAAATAACCCAGGAATGGGTCACTTTACATCAATGTTTGTTCAGATTTTAGCCTAAGCTAAATTTCATCTTTCTTGTTGCTATGTGAACTTGGATACATCATTCTGGGCTTTTAAATTCCTCATTTGCAAAATAATGGAGGTAGGACTAATTGGTCTTTGAAGGGTCTTCCAAGCCTAAGTTTATGATCTCCTTATTTGGGTTCGAATGTGACTTCTGATTCTTAGTAGGGACAGTGACCTTGGGCTATGCTTCTCTGAACCTCAGTCTCTTCATCTGTAAATTGAGCATAAATACATAGTATATAACATGCCTTCCCCCTTTCAGTCTTTGACTCTATCAACTCTACTTGGACTTTTACTTTAAAGTAAAAATTGTCCCCTTCTGAAAAGGCTATTTAATTGTTCAGTTTGCTTCAATTTTGCTATCACCTACATAATAGCAATAAGAAACATCACTTCTTAGGTAATGGTGTATGAAGGGTTAATGATTTCCTGGTCATAAATCCAGCCATTTTGAAGGGTTTATATATATATATATATATATATAAATATAATTTATTAATGTGCATATTAATAAATAATATATTAATATAAATTTCTATAGTTATCTCATTTGAACCTAACAACAACCCTGCTATTTTCCCCACTTTATGGAAGAGAATACAGTCTCAGAGATTATGGTACTTGCCTGGGGTCACACAGCAAGGTTTAAAGCCAGTATTTGAATCCATTCTGTACTACCAATGATAACTACACTCCCTAGTTGAAATCAATATACTGATTTTATCAAAAGTAACTCTGGATTTTCTTTCCCTTATTAATGGTTTACTCTAGAGAGTAAACTTGACCTCATAATTTTGTACCAAAAGCCAAAATATAACCAATTTCTTGCAGTCTCCAGGCTTGACCCCACTTGTGGCTTGTGTGACACTAATGAGTGGCTTGCCTGCCACAATGGAAGGGCCAGAGAGGAAAATCTCATTACTCCTAGGGTACCAGAGTCTATCCTTTTTAAATTGTCACCTATGAAGGTCCACTTCTCTAATGATCTGTAAAGTCATCACATGTTCAGGTGAATTTTGACTTAGCATGCACTTTCTCCCAAGATCATTTGTGGTATTTGAAAATGCTAAATTTATTAAGGCTAAAGAAATGGGCTTATCCAATAGTAGCAATATTAAAGAAGGGAGATTTGTGTCATGTCAGAAGCTCAAATTTATAAGGAACGTGAGCTGCATCTAGCTTTAGAGTTGATGCTGAAAACAATAAATCAGTATACAAATTAACTAGTTATATATTCACTCAGAAACTGGGAGGAACTTAATATATTTAAATCTACCTTGTCTGAAATTTCTTAATAAAAACAACCAGCTTCCACAGCGTGATACTCGGCACTATGGGAGAATTCCAATTCTACTCAGTGCTCAGGAAGCCAAAGGGGAGGCATTTGTATTAGTCTATTGGAGCTCACACTAATGAGCTTTAGGTAGTGACACTGAATCACTCACCCAAAAAAATTAGTTTCTGGTCTGCTTATATTCTTGGTTTTGAATATATTTGATTCTTGTATTGCCATTGAAAGAAGACGCGACTCTGGCATTGGTTGGCAATAATTAAATCTGAACAAACACTGGTAAAAATTGGCCCATTTGTAGGTTGTTTCAAGCCTAAACATGATTACTTGCTTGACATTGCTTTAGTTTTCTCTCCATTGGTATATGTCTGAGTTGTGTCAATTTTCATGTATGGACAGATGCACCCGGCACATTTTCCATGATAGTTATCAGTGTTTAGTAGCAGCCTACCCAGGATGGGGCTAAACACCTGGGTCAAATCAATATATTTTCCCCTATCTTCTATGCTGAAGGACTCCAAACAAATCCTAGGATAGAATTGCATGTTATAGCCTGCATTCTAAAAGGCCGATGAGTAAGTAAAGTGGAAGCTCTGGCACTGCTATACCATGACTGGAGGCAAGTGTGGCTACAAGCTGTGTGTCTGCTGTTTGAGAACTTTCATTTTCCATTTTGATTTGGTGGCCCATGGATTGAGAAGAACTTGTTTCAAGTTCTTTGTAATTAGTGAACTCCCCAGGGCTCCCATGCAGAAGAGCCTTCTCAGACTCTCACCCCTCACCCTCTTCCCCCAATTCCAAGTATCTTCCTCTTGATATTAATGTATACTGTTCCTCTTTGCATTTTGTATTTACCAAGAACTGTGTGTGTCTCATTTCCTAAGACACCATGTAGTATCCTGGAGGACAAGAAATGTTTCACTGTAGTTTTGGGGACCTCAGCATATAAAAGAATGATTGAAATAAAGTATAAGTAGGATCTTAATAAAAGCTTGTTATTGTTTTTGTATCCACAAGGACAAATCGACCAATTTACCTGTGCCTCAGTTTCCTTTCCTGTAAAAATGATAATAGTTGTACTATCTCCCTTAAAAAATTGTGAGACAGAAAAAGCTTTGCAAGCTATCAGAGCACTTTAGAAATGTTTTATTTTTTTAAGCTATCAATGTGTAGCAAATTCTCAATTTAAATCCCAGCTTCTCTACCCATGGCATTATGATTAAAGCCATACACAGGTTTTTAAGATGTCAAAACTGAGGAATGAAGGAAGGAAGGCAGCTTTACTCTATATATAGATCAAAATAGTATGTAGAAATTGCACCAACTTCCTAGAAAGTAGTTAATAAGCTATGATCTCAAATGTACCTTTCTTGTAGACACAAGTCCTAGGATTTAAGCATTTTACTTTTAGGCTTCATGACGTTTACTCTGTTTAATAATAATTTATTTTTATGCAAGTGCAATCTACAATTCAACTGACATTCAACAACTTTGGATGTTTAGAGTAATTAGTTTCTCTCCCTCCTTCTCAATTATTCTCTCAGGTTAGCATTGATCCTTTAGATAATAAACTGAATTCTAATATACTCTAATAAAAATCCTTGCAGCAAAAGGATGGAGACAAAGTTTCTTGGACTCAGAACAACATTGGGAAAATCTCATAAAACACCCTTGTAGTCTAACATCAACCAGATTTTTCATAGGCAAAAGACTATAGACTAGTAGTCATGTTCATAGAAAGGGTTTGAAATGGGGCAATTTGTTTCTCAAGGAGAAATAAGGAGCCAGAATTTAGTCAGCAAGTCAACAAGCATTTTACTGTACCAGAATAAGGAATGATAAATAAATAAGGGGAATGGTTAATTGGTAGCCATGAAATGTGAAAAGATCTAGAACAAGGTCTTTAGCATAGTGATCATATCCTTTGTGGGAGGAGATAATCACGAATCACATAAGATAAGAAAATACAGAAGGATTTATGTAGCTTCACTAACATCAAAGTGACAAAAATTTTTATTTAACTGTTAGGTCATTAATATGGGTACTTCTTTTGTAAATCATGCCCTATGTATGCCCATCCTATGTGACATTTATTTTCTCCTATAAATAAATGCTCCATGGAGAGTACTACCAACACCCACAGTTGCTCCTTCCAGTTAACTTGAACTTGCATGGATACCAGGAAAGCAGAGTCAAAGTCAATACATTAAATTGTTTTCCTTCTTACTCCCTAACCAGTCCATTTCTAGCTATATTCATTCATCTCTCTGATGATCTTCTTCTTTATGCTATTTCTTTATGGGCGGTCATTACTGCTCATGTGCTCTAAGAGCTTACTTGTTATCCTTAGAGTGAACATAAGTTGTGATATTTCAAATACATTGATCTATCCCATGATTCAAGGCCTTCACCAGTACTATTGCTATTAAATGTCTGACATCTCCATTGTAGGCACTCAAAAATGGTTATTGAATTAAATTGAATCAATTAGAAAAAGACAAATCTTTGTTTCAGGGGAAACACTTCTATCCCAATTTACCAAGGTCTTCCTTTGTGCCAGGCATTACACTAGGCAGTAGAGATACAAAGACAATCATGACTCCCAGAGTTTTGCCATCTCTTCTCAGAGTGGGAGCTGGATAAACCCTGCCCATAGAAAATGATCAAGAGATTATTTCATAGGTCAAATATAAAGACAATCTCATCAAATCTGAATTCAGATGCCAAGGAAATATTGAAAAGCCACATTTTTAGGGAGGATTGCATAATTTCCCACCTTTGCAGATGGGGGTATTTGTAAGGGAAATTCCCAAATATTCATGTGGGAGTTCTCAGAGTCAATAATATTACAATACTTCCAGATTCAGCTCCAGAAAAAGAATGCATTTAGCAAACACAAAACTGAGCCAGAAAATATAGCAATGAACTGAGCAGGGTTACCAACTTGGGATACACATACCCAATAGAGATAAGACTCTTGCCATGGGTCCATGGAATATTTGATAAATAACTATTATTCTATTGAAATTAATCTCTTTATTTTTTATGAGCATGGAAAGGATAAACTGTAGGATTTGTTTTTTCATATTGAATGCTACTGCTGCTGCTGTTTAGTCTCGTTCAGTTATGTCCAATTCTGAGAACCATTTAAGGGTAAACATGCTAAAGTAGTTTGCCATTTCCTTCTCCAGCTTATTTTACAGAGAAAGAAACTGAGGCAAATAGGGTTAAGTGACTTGCCCAGAATCAGACAGCTAATAAGTGCTTGACGCTGGATTTGAACTCAGGACTTCCTGACTCAAGACCTGGTGCTCTATCCACTGTACAACCTATCTGCCCTTATACTGAATAGGGAGTGCTAGAAATTTTATTAAAGGGACACCAAAACAGATTGGCAACTCCTGTAGTGGTGAGGGGGGAGGAAAGACTTGCCATCAGGGAGAATGGATTAGAATATCCCTTCTGCTAATTAATAGCTGTGTGTCCCTCAGCAAGTCATATAATTTCTCAGAACCTCAGTTTCCTTTGGGAGCTACCTCACTGATTTACTGTAAAGCTCAAAAGAAATTATCACCATCATGATCATCATCACAAGTTATTATCATCATCATTTTTATTATGTCATGTTCTGAATTAAAATAAATTTCCCATCATAACCTCTCAAAAATTGCATATTGGATGTGCATGACTGGACTATGGCTATTGATAATGGTAAGATTGGCGTATCAAGTAACACATCATAAATGCATTGAGTTAAAAGTACTTATCAAGTTTGTCCTCTCACAAAAAAAAAAATAATAATAAGATCAGTTGACTCCAATCTAATCCAAGAGGCTTCATTAAGGTTCCTTCTATGTGCAAAGCACTGTACCAGGCACTGAGGGTGTGAAGCCAAAAATGTAGAGTGCCTATTTGTTAAGGGCTTACCTCCTAGGGAAGGGAAACCACTTATACATGGATAAGTAAATCTGAGAAACACAATGCAGATGGCATAATTATTTCTGAACAAACAACCAGGAAGACTGAGAAAGATCTTGTACATGAAGGTACATTTAAACCTTGCCTTGAAGGGGATTATGAGTTTCATGTGGCCCTTTTCAGAATAGGAAAATTATCTGTGCCAAAACTGGAGTAATTAAATGGCGGCAGACTTCTTATTTTGGAAGCTTTGTACTCAAATGGCATCATCATGAAATATTCCTAATCCCAATAGTTCCACACAATGATAATATTTTTCACGCTCTGTCATTTTGTTCCATTCTATCCTAGTCTTCCAGCTGCTATCTCAAAGTGATTATAAATAATGGGGCTATAAAAGCCACCCAATAATTAGGACACTCACTGTCCATATGCCAACCATGACAAAGGAAACTGATTTATGGAAGTCAAGCATGTCACATCTGCCAGGCTGGTTTCATCACTGGTATAGCTTGCAGGTCATAGCTTAACATTTCTCTTCAGGGCCATTTTTTTCTGGAGAAGAAAGCAGGTGAGCAAGCAGATGTATTACATCTTTTGCTTCCACACCAGAAATGCCAAACCAACTGGCGTTTGGTTTCTCAACCAAACCAAACTGGTAATGGTTCGTCATTCCTAACATGTTACATGCCCGCAGAGCAAAGGGTAAGCATGGGATCTGACTCACTGAGACCAAGTTAATGCATCAGTCGTCTTCTCAGAAAGGAGAATGCAAATAAAGGTAACAATGAAGTTTATCCTAAAATACAACATTTCATCTTCCACAAAGAAGCTTTTAAATATGTCACTTTAGGTCGCTATAATTTTAAAAAAATCATTTCATTGATATTTGGGATTTTTTTTCCACTGGATACTCAATTTCTCATATCCCTTCTCCTCTCTACCATGAACCTTCTGAGGGAGGGAGAGAAGAGAGAAGAAGGAAAACAAAGAAGAGAAGAAAGAAGAGGAAAAGGAAAATGAGTTAGAGGCAGAGAGAAAGAGATAAAGCAATTGGGATTAAGGCATATGTAATATGACATATTTTAAACAAAAATGCTGATTTTTTTTCCAAAAAAAAATCATTTCCCTCTACTCCCTACCTTTAATCTTCACTTATAAGAAAAAAAAATGAGAAAACAACTTTGTAAAAAGGTATGCATAACCATGTCACACTCCCTCCCAAAGAGAGGAAGAGAGTACATGTCTTCATTTATTCTCTGTGACCAAGAGTGCTCATTACAAATGCTTAGAGTTCAGGATATCTTATTTGAACAACTGTAGCCACTTTGCACATAACGCTCCTGGTTGTGATTATTTCACATCCAATCAGCTAAACTTAAGCCTTCCCATATTTGTCAGAATTTCTCAGATTTTCTATTTCTTATAGCACAAAGAGTAATCCTTCATATTCACATGCCAAAACTTTTTGCCATCACTCCCCATTCAATGGAGTGCCAATTTGTTCTCTTGTTTACCCCTTCAAAGGAACACTTTGAATACAAATATTTTGTGATAGAAGAGCCCTTTCCTCTTGCCTTTAGCCTCTTCAAGACAGATGTCCAGGAGTCATATGACTAGCTCAAAAGGTAGTTAGCAATTTCTCTTGAATCATTTGCCAAAATGGTTGAATCCCAACTTCAACCATGTCAGAGTACTTACTATTTTGAATAGTGTTGCACAGCTGGACTTTGGTGTGCAAATGGTATTTTGGGGGGGGGAGGTGATAGAATGAAGTCCATAGTTTTTAGGTTTCTATTTAAAAAAAAGCACATGCTAAGAACTAGTCTATGGTTGCTAAATAAATATTTCACACGTAGTCTTCCATCGCATACATCAATACTTCAAAAACTCAGTGGTTTTATCTGTGTGAGTTCTCAATACTTCTACAGATGGAAACCTCCTGAGGCTTTCAGCTTCATGAATAAATGTAGCTCATAGCCTGATGGTCAGCTCTCAGAGGCAAATTTTTTCTGAACTGAGTGAGGCTGGTTCTTGGACTACAGAAGGGTAATCCATTAATGAGTTCCTACTCAAAGCCTTTATAGGACAGCTAGAAGAACTCAGAGTTTCCTTGACATCATACTAACAGAAAAATATCAGTAGGATTTATCCACATAGATTCATGTGACAATAAGGCAGTCACTGGACTAATAATATTCATTGGAGTTTCATTTAGGGATTACTGACCTCAAGGATCCACCCACCCATTATGAAATCAAGATTTTGCTTCCCCTATTCTCCAAAGACTTTTTTCCCCTCTCCAAAACTTACAAATAAGTTGTCAACTTATAAAATAAAGAATTTAAATAAGCCATTTGTCCCTTCCATCTCATGGCTGGAGACTTTAAGTTAACCAAAGTCTATGTTATTACCATAACATTTGTTTATCCTTTCCTATTTGTAACATATAGTATAGGGACATGCAAAGAAGTCTTAACCTGAGGACCAAACCAAAAATATCAGGGGATCTGGGAACCTGTGAATTAGATCTCTTTTCCGCCTGAAAACAGCAATAAATGCTTTCTTGGCCAAACATTCCCATACCAGCCCAAGAAGAAGCCAGAATATTGGCCTGGGCTATTGCCCAATGTAACTACAGAAGACTGACTCAGTTGAAGAAAGACTTCTAAGTCTCTTAGCAAAATAGGAACACAGGATTGCTGTTATTATTAGCACTATCATACCTAAGAGGTCCCTGTAACAAATAACCCCAATTTCATTCATTCTCTCGTCCCTCTCAACAACCTGAAAAAGTTCAAACAACTCAAAACATTTTGATTGTTTGTTCAAAGTAAGGGGAGCTACTGAAATCTTTTTAAGCTCTTTTTCATCCAATTACCACCCAGGGAATTTCCACTGTTAAATACTCCTGAAATAACAACCTGGGGCTTTTGGGGAAAAGGCACCAAATGAGCCAGGCTTCCAAAGCTGGGATGAAGACACCAAAACTCACACTGAAGAGTTTCCCAAACACAGGCCTCTCCAACATTTGTTCAAAGCACATTGTAACATGCTACTTCTTGTCCTCCAGGGAGTACTGACCTGGTTGAGAAGTGTGACATCCTTTTTCAATTTGTTTTATTCTCTGCCATCCAATCATTCCTTCAAAATGTTTTTTTTTTTTAAATTTAGAAACTGAAATTAATCAAGTCTACACAATTTTGTAGCATCCCTTATGATCAGACACTCTCTGGGAAGTGATCAAAAAGAAATAAAAATTTAAAAAACAAAAACAAACCAAAGGAACAAAAAAAAACAAAAACAAAACAAGATCTACAAGTCAAAGTTCTGTACAGTGAGCAAAAGAGAAAGTTATATGGTACAGCTCCAAGTTAAGGGTAGAATGATGAGGCAAATTGGGAGCCCTCAGAACTTTCTAACATTATTCAAATAAAATGAGTAAGGGGTGAGGATGGATGGAAAATGTTTCCTAACAGCTTTTAACTTGTTGGGTATAGGTAAGTTATTACAAATTTAAATTTGTTAGCAAGTCAAAAGCATCAGATTGGAAACAAAGTGTCTGAGTTACGCAACAGTGAAATCTCTTCAAAGGATAAACACCTTGAGAAAATAGGCAATTATGTAAGCAAAGGTTATGTAACATGCCTAAAACTGTCTCCAATTTTTAAAATCCACTCACTCATCCTGATATCAAATTGGAGCACTGAGGTTCACATTTCACCAACTATGATATTGACCTTCCACAAAATCTCTCTGGTCTGTAAGAAGGAAGGAAGAAAAGAAGCACTTACTAAGCACTTACTATATGTCACGCACTGTGCTAAGCCATGTAAAACATTATCTGACTTGATCTTGACAACAATTAGGAGATAGGGGCTATTACTATTCCCATTTTAGAGATGAGGAAATTGAGGTTAACAGAGGTTGAGAGATTTTTCCAGCATCACACAATTAATATGTGTCTGAGACTAGTTTTGAACTTTGGGCTCCATGACTTCAAGGTCCAGAGCCCAAACCACTGTGACATCTGGCTCCATATAAAACCTGAATAACCTCACTGTCCACAGTACAATATATTTAAAATGATATAATTAGTGTAAAACACTTTGGAAAACTTACTCTCTAAGATAAAGACCAACTCTTATTACACTTAAAAATTTTGTATCAATATATTGTTTGATAATATTATTAACTATTGATGCTAAGCTGATAGACTGATAGTAATATCTGATAGCAATATCAATATTTTATTGAGATACTGTTATAACAACATATTATTATAATATTACAATCAATATCACTGATATTTATAAATATACTGTGTTTCATGATATCATATCACTCAAAGAACATCATATAGAAGATACTGTATAGCATGGAAAGTGGGTTAAATCTCACCTTTGCTGTGTGACCCTGGCCATGTCTCTCAGTAACCTAAACAAATCTTGGGGATTATAAATTGCAGAGAAGGTGCAAACTTGCACTGATGGAAGGACTTTCCTCAACTGAAAGTACCCTATACTATTGAAATTTTAGGTTCAAGTTCATCTCATTATTTCTCTAGTGCTTAAGGCAGGACCTGGGGTCATCTTGGTAGCACTGATTAAGTCTAGTATATTAAATTATACTCATTAATGCATCATCACCATCATCATTCCAACACCATAAGACACTCCTCACTAGTCACAAGGTGTCCTAGAATCATGTACACACTCTATCTTTCTTATTTTCTTCATCTGTAAAATGGCTATAGTGATAGCATTTACCTCACAGTGGTTACAAAGATTAAGTGGTGGTACAGTAGATAAAAAGCTAGAGCTGGAATCAGGAAAACTGTATCTCTGGGCAAATCATTGATCTTCTCTCTGCCTTAGTTGCCTCATCTATAAAATATAGTATAGTGACAGGGGTAGCTAGGTGGTATAGTGGATAGAGGGTTAGGTCTGGAGTTAGAAAGATTCATCTTCCTGACTTCAAATCCAGCTTCAGACCCATACTAGCTGTGTGACTCTGGGCAAGCTACTTCACCTGTTTGCCTCAGTTTCCTAACCTGTAAAATGAACTAGAGAAGGAAATGGCCATATCTTTGCCAAGAAAACTCCAAATGGGGTCATTATGAGCTGGCCATAACTGAAATGACTCAATCACCAGTACCACCATAACAATCACCTTCAAGGTTATCATCAGGATCAAATGAAATAAAACCTGGGAAGCTCTTGACAAACCTTAAAGCATACATATAAAGTATATATGCATGCTTTTCAATAAAGTACTTTGCCAACATTAAATCAATGTTAGCTATTAGTTGGTTGGATGATTTAATAATAAATGTTTTATTTAGGCAATAGGATGAAAAGCAGCTGACTACCATTGGGCCTCTTCCTTTCTTTGTTCTCAATCAAAATAGGCAGGTTTAACATTTGCTTTTCTTTTGCTTAAAGGGAAACATTCTAGAAAGAGAAAAATAAAGCTTTTGCTCAAATAGGATTGGGAAGAAAACATCTAAGGAGAAAGCTCATCCAAAGAAAAACTGGTGGGGGGTGGAGGAGGGAAAGAAAAAAAAAAAAAAAAACCTTCCATCTTTCATTTGCTCGATAATGCTGGCTCAGAGATTGAGTCCACACTTGAGCGTATCTCCAGAGACGGCTTCTCTTCCAAAGAGCAGGGCTAGTGTTTGAGTTTTGAAAGCCAAATCCCCTTGAACAAACAGACGGCGCTGCTAAGCTTTAGAGGAACCAGCCCCAGCATAATGTGCCAACGAAACACATTTGACAAAACAGAAATGGAAAAATATTTTCAAAATCTGTTCTTGGCTTAAATGTAGTGTTCAGTTCTGCAAGTAAACACAGAGAAGAACTGACTTACCAGGATCTCTAACTTTCTACACTTGTAGGTTTTACTCGTATCATATCCTCCAATATCCCCACAGTTCTTCCCCCTTTCTGCCCACCTGTCAGTTGACCCATGTTTCAGCCTATGGTCACCTAGTGGGAATAAATGTGTACAGCCATTTGCTAACCTCTGGATAAAGAAGACAAGGTCTTCTAGGATCAGTTTCTCTCCACAGATAAAGAGCTCCCAATCTTTCTATTGGCTAAGAGTCTCCAAATAGTCAAGTTGTGCAAATGGCTGACTCTGGCCACTCCAGATGACCACATGTGATACCATACCATGGCAGTGCTTGGTTGAATCTTTTCTTTTCTTTTTTAGTCAAACCTGTGATTTCATTTACCAAGCCAAATTGGCAGGGTTTTTTGTTAATTTACTGTCTTTGAAAGTTGACTGAGGAACTAAGAAGTTAATGATCTTGAACAAGGATCATTTTGACTTCTAGACACTTTCTATCCATTATCCCACATTGCTTATTAGTTTAATGCTAACCCATAAATATTTCTGCTTTTAGCTTAGATTCTGGAAGGAAAAGAAAGCTTACATTGCTTTACACTATAAGAGAATTGACTGTTTTTCTTAAGAAGCAAAGAAAAAAGAGTATTGGATATCCAATACGTTTTGTCAAGGGCTTTGGAGAGTATTGACAAGTGGAGGAAACAGAGAGAGCTTCAACTTTGAAGGAAGGAGTTGGTGAGATGGAATGAAGGCTTTCCAGAATGATGGACAGGCTATATACAATTACAGAGCACATGAGGAAAGAATAATGCAAAATCAGTTGAGAACAGGGCTTCTGTTGTTGTTCACTTATTTCATTCATGTCTGACTTTCCATGAACCCATTTGGAGTTCTTTTAGCAGAAATACTGAAGTAATTAGCCATTTCCTTCTTCAGCTCATTTTACTAATGAGGAAACTGAGGCAAATGGGCTAAATGACTTGCCTAGGGACACACAACTAATAAGTGTCTGAGACTGTATTTGAACTCATAAAGATGAATCTTCCTGACTCTAGTCGTGTACTATAGTCACTGCACCAACTAGCTACCCACTTTTAACATAGGATTCAGGAACTTACACACACACACACACACACACACACACACGCACGCACGCACATATACATACACATATGCATATGTTACCTGCATTTGAAAAGAACTGGTTTCCTTTATAATATAATATATTTTGTTTTAAATATTTTAAAACACTCTTCTGAGAAAGGGTTCTTAGGATTCCCTAGACTGTCAAGAAGGGGCCATGACACACAGAAGGCTAAGAAGTCTTGGTCTAGGATAACAAGTTTGGAGTTTGACCATGAGAAGTATTTTGCCCAGCAAACAGGAATTCTATTTTCTCTAAAAATTTTATCCTGGGAAGAACTGGAAGCCACCAATATTTTTTTGGAGCAGGACAATCACAAGGTCATTCCTGTGCTTTAAGAGTATCATTTTGGCAGTTTGCAAAAGATGGATTGTACATGGAAAAGCCTGGGAATGTCATGAGAAACAGCCCGTTTAGCCCAGGATAAAGAGAGGGCAAAAACTGGTTCCAGAATTTGGTTCTCCTGGATACCTGTGGTCCTTGAAACATTCCTGATCCTAGTGAGTCCAAGACATCAGTTATATGGCATTGAGGACATCAGAACTTCCTATTATCAGGGATATGAGAATATCTTATTTAGGGAGAAATGAAGGTTCTTAGAAGTCATTAGAGTTAAACATATCAATCTTCCTTAAGATTAAGATTCGACCCTAAGAAATAAGGAAACAGCCCACTGCTAAGGCTCGACAGTAAACACAGAAGAAGCGGTATTTCTCAGTAAACCTAATTAGAGAGACAAAGCCAGGAAATTGGAAAACAGAAGGAAGACCCAGACTTCAGAGTCTGCAAATTAAAAAGGATCCTAAAGCCATAAGCACAACCTGTACTTGTCGTTCTTTCTATCATAATGCCTCTGAAAATTTCCATTGGAAAGGGAAAAAAAAAACTATCCTCCTGAGGTAGTCCATTCCACTTGGAGCCAGGTCTAATTGCTAAGGAGGAAGCTTCTCCTTACATTAAGCCAGAAAATGCCTCTTTTCCCCTTCTAGGCTTTCTTCTCAGTCCTCCCCTTTGGGGGTCAATCCTCTTTCCACATGACAGCTCTCCTGAAACCTGGCTCTTCTTCTGTCCAGGGTAAATATCTCTAGTGCCTTTGAATCATCTTGTCTCAAGGTCTCTGGTTCCTTCATCCTACATCACAATATCATTATGTATAAGACTACGTGTCTCTAGATGGTAAGAGAATCAATGCTGTTTTTCTCTATCTTGACCCAAAGATGTTGAAAACCAGATTTGACCATGCAGAAAGGTCATGGGTGCTCTCCAGCCCAGTTTCTTGTGAACATTCTACAAGCAGGCCCAGGACCTCAGATTGGTATTGTAAGCAAGGTAAGGGTTATCATAAACAACAATTTTTAGAAGCAGAAGATACTCACAATCCATTGAATAGTTAACAAAAAGAGGTTTACTTAATCATAATGGGGAAGGATATTCGGATCATGGAAGGGATGCTCACTCCAGATGCACTTGATTTAGTTGAGAGATGTTTTCCTACTCCCTGCTGATCAAGCTTCTGGTCAGTGGTCTGAAGCCCAAATAAAGAGCTCCTGATCACCGTATCCAAGTTACTGTGGTAGTTAATCAAATAGAAAGCTACATGATTAGCCCAACCTATGGTCAATTGAAGCTCAAAAAAAAAAAAAAAAAAAAAGTTTCAATACCATATCAAGCAAAAAGTAGTTTGTTCTGACATAAGATGTCTTCAGATATTGCTCCCATCACATATATCATCACCTACTAATGCATCCTGGACCATCCAGTTGTTAATGCCCAAGCCAAAGCTCTCTTACATTGCCAAAACTCCCTGAGTCTCTGGCTGTATGTATATTCTCACTCTACTAGGTATAATCATAAGAAATAACACAGCCAGAATGTTATTAATGCTACCCCACCTGCATTCAGCCCTCTCCATGAGGAAAACAGAATGTTTCTGAGCATGAATTCATTGTGCCTGACTGCCCTTTGCAATTCTCAAAACTCTTGTCAACAGCATAATGAATGATATGGATGATGAGCACCAACAGTAAATATTTAATTATCTACTTCTTCATTTCCCAAAATTCTGTCCTCAGAATGTCATCCTGGAAAAATAAAAACAGAAAGTGAGATAAGAGGACCCAGAATTATTTCTTTCATAGTGGGGAGATAAATAATGGACTTCATATGAGTCCAAAGCAAAACTTTAGAATTGTTCAAAATGGAATTGAAGTTTCTCTCCCATCAAGAGAAACTACATTTGAAATTTACTTTCATTAAGTTTATCTCTTAGAAGAGAAAAAAGGAAAGGTCCAGTCTAAACATGTCCTGTGAAAATTTATTTATGGATGAATATTAAGCTACTTTCACAAGTATTAAATTGAAGAAAAGTATTCAATTAAAGGGATTTTAAAGGTAGAAATATCCCAAATACCAATTTCTATACTTATACATGGGAAGAATCAGTAAGACCTAGATTGAAACAGCACTTATTAAGCATCTACTATACACTAAATACTATGTCAGGCATTAGTAATATGAGAGAAAGACAGAGACAGAGAGACAGA
>JAJPUD010000167.1:596553-629332 GCA_023553655.1 Myrmecobius fasciatus | reverse complement strand
CCCTCTCTGAGACCACCAGTTAAAAAATGAGCAGCATCTGTAAAGAGAGATCTCATACTCTGCAGATCCTACACTAATAAAATTCCTTCATTCTTTCATTCATTGAATGAATGTTGTATCAGACACTGCCATAGGATTAGCAATAAATATTTAGAATCATTGCTCTCAAGAACTAATAAAGGAGCTGTTTGATAAGGATTTCTGGCTGGCCACCTAGGTGACACAATGGGTAGAACACTGGGTAGAAGTCAGAAAATCCAAGTTCAAATCCAGTTTCCAGATACTTCCAATTGTGTGACCTTAGACAAGTCACTTTAGCATATTTGCTTCAGTTTCCTCACACGTATAATGAACTGGAGAAGGAAATGGCAAAACATTCCACTATCTCTCTGCCAAGAAAAAAACAGATGGGATCAGAAAGACTGAAACAAATAAAGAGAAAACACAAATAAAAAGGCAGGAATTGTGCTGGGTTCAAAGGATACCAGCTTATGAACTGAAGAAGTTTTCACTCTAAGATGGAAAACCCCATCACTGAACAAATAAGAAAAAGTGGACAATGGGATTGAGGAGCAGAACACAATTGCACTTGGGAGGGTCAGGATTTTTTTTTTTTTTTTTGAAGAAAACGCAAGCAAGCAACAAAGACAAGAGTGAAAATGCTATATTGTGGTCCACACTCAGATCCTACAGGCCTTGCCCTAGGTGTATATGGCTTTCTCATCACTGAACAATTGGAACTGGTTAGAATCATCCCATTGTTGAAGAGAGCCATGTTTATCAGAATTAATCATTGTATAGTCATGTTGTTGCTGTGTATGGTGATCTCCTGGTTCTGCTGACTTCGCTCTGCATCAGTTCATGCAAGTCTCTCCAGGCCTCTCTGAAATCCTCCTGCTGGTCGTTTTACAGAGCAATAATATTCCATAACATTTATATGCCATAGTTTATTCAGCCACTCTCCAATTGATGGGCATCCATTCAGTTTCCAGTTTCTAGCCACTAAAAAAAGGGCTGCACAACATTCTTGCACATGTGGGGTCCTTTCCTTCCTTTAAGATCTCTTTGGGATATAAGCCCAATAGAAACACTGCTGGGTCAAAGGGTATGCACAGTTTGATAACTTTTCAAGCATAGTTCCAGATTGCTCTCCAGAATGATTGGATCCGTCCACAGTTCCACCAACAATGTATCAGTGTCCCAGTTTTCCCACATCCCCTCCAACAGTTATCATTATCATTTCCTGTCATTTTAGCCAATCTGACAGGTGTGTAGTGGTATCTCAGAGTTGTCTTAATTTGCATTTCTCTGATCAATAGTGATTTGGAGCACCTTTTCACATGACTAGAAATAGTTTTAATTTCATCATCTGAAAATTGTCTGTTCATATCCTTTGATCATTTATCAATTGGAGAATGGCTTGAATTCTTATAAATTTGGGTCAATTCTCTATATATTTTAGAAATGAGGCCTTTATTAGAACCTTTAAATGTAAAAATGTTTTCCCAGTTTATTGCTTCCCTTCTAGTCTTGTCTGCATTAGTTTTGTTTGTACAAAAACTTTTTAACTTAATATAGTCAAAATTATCTATCTGGTGTTCAATTAAGAGTTCCAGTTCTTCTTTGATCACAAATTCCTTCTTCCTCCACAGATCTGAGAGGTAAACCATCCTACGTTCTTCTAATTTGTTTATATCTGTCTTTATGTCTAGATCATAAACCTATTTTGACCTTATCTTGGTATACAGTTTTAGGTGTGGGTCAGTGCCTATTCTGCCATATTAATTTCCAATTTTCTCAGCAGTTTTTGTCAAATAGTGAATTCTTATCCCAAAAGCTGGGTTCTTTGGGTTTGTCAAACACTAAACTACTGTAATCATTGACTATTTTGTCCTGTGAACCTAACCTATACCACTGATAAACTACTCTGTTTCTTAGCCAGTACCAAATGGTTTTGATGACCACGGCTTTATAATATAGTTTTAGATCTGGTACAGCTAGGCCACCCCTGTTTGCTTTTTCCCCCCCCCCCATTAACTGAGGGTCAGAATTTTAAATGGGAGATGACATTTGAATATATATGACCCTTGAAGGAAACTAGGAATCCAGTAAGGCAGAGGGGAGGAGGGAGAACATTTCTGGAATGAGGAAAAGGCAAAAACAGAAAGCAAAATTTTTGGAAGAGGAACAACAAATTAGATAAATGGCCTTAAGAGAACAAAACAGGCTAACTTCAAATTGTAAAGGTCTTTAAATGCAGAAAAGAGACATTTGAATTTTAGCCTGGAGGCAACTGGGAACCAGGGGAGTTTCTAGTTCAGGAGAGTGACAAGGTCAAGCCTGTGCCTTAAGAATATCAAGGTGGGGGCAGCTAGGTGGTGAAGTGGATAGAGCACCAGCCCTGAAGTCAGGAGGGCCTGAATTCAAATGTGACCTCAGACACTTAATACTTCCCAGCTGTGAGACCCTGGCTAAGTCATTTAACTCCAACAGCCTCAGCAAAATAAGTAAATAAATAAAATTTTTAAAAAGTATATCAAGTTAGTGACTAAGTTGAGTTTGGACTCAACAAGAAAGAAGATATCAGGAAAACTAATTGGGATCTGAGGCAATAATCCAGGTAATAGATCAAAAGATCAAGACCAAAACAAACTGCCCAAACCCTACTCCCCAAAACAAGAAAAAAACTCCCAAAATGCTAACTGCCAATAATTGCCACCTGATAGATACAACTGATTCCAATCATTTTGTCTTTACCATTAATAGTAGATCTGGTGTTTCAGGACAGGCATTGATATAGTTGTCATATCATTTAATAACTGAAGGATATTGAGCAAGTCACTTTCCCTTTCTCAGCCCAGGGTCCTCATCTATAAAAAGAGGGAGTTGGACTAGATTCTCCCAGAGATTCCTTTCAGCTCCAAACCTATAAGTCACAAGAAGGATGTACAAGAACCCTCCTATGATCCTAATGTATATCACGATTTTAAAACAGTTTTCATGATCCAGAGACATAGCTATTCAATTCTCAGAAGTTTAACTTTTTCTAGAATGTGTTGATCCTCCAACTTTTGCCACAATGACATCATCCTTTACTGAAAGATTTAACAGAGAGTAGAACTGAGAGCTAGTTCATAAAATCTGAAGAACTGAAGTAAAAGGGCATCCTTGCTAAGAAATAAAAACAGAGTCCTTCAAGAGGGCAGACCAGAACAAATGAATTCTGAGATATGAGTAAAAGACAATTCATCTGAAGTGCCTTTTCCTATGATATTTGTTGCAGAAAGGACGTATAAGCATGGAAAACTAGGGTAAGGTTTTCAACTAGTCAACTAGAATTCATTAAGTACCCTTACAAAACATCGTGTTCCAATTTTTTCTCTTTCTCTTCCAACTACCCCCTTTCTTGGACTACACATAATCCAATACATATTAAATGTATGAAGTTCTTTTTTATATATTTACGTATATGTATATGTACACACATATATACATACATACATATGTACATATTTCCACATTTATCATGGCGCTTACATTTTAATGGTTGAAGATACTAAGTTTTAAAAAAAGGAGCTAAAAAGTGGAAGTGGAAGTGGAAGTAAAGGGGCAACAGTTAGAAGTAGAGCCAGAAGATTGAAAGTTGATTGGCCATTAAGGCCTTTTCTCAAAATGGAGAAATCCCCAATAGGAAAAGGAGATCAGAAAGTGGAAAAGGATGTTCCAGGGAAAAGTTTGGTGGAAGGTTTGAAGAGTCAAAAAAGAATGTTTGGGGAATTCCCCAAGGTGGGAAGCAAAGGAGCAAAGCTGCTCACATATTTATCAAAAACTTGGATGGCAGATCATTTAGGTTTGAATAGGAAAAAGAGTAGACTCCTATTAAAAAAGGATGTGCCTGAATGTTATACTGTAACTACTGAAGAGACAACAAATGGCATTTATTCATTTGTTTAGCGTGGATCTGTTTTGTCCTTTCATAGCAAAGTCTTGAAATTAAAGAGGAAACAGATGGCAAAGTGATTCCAAACTGACTCTGACACTGAGAGATGGCCGTTCTTCTTCTTCACAACCATAGAGCTTTGTAGGTGACAGCCATCCAAACACACAACAAAAACAGTTGTGACTATTTGCTATTTTTTAAGTTCACTATTCCTGGCTTACTGCACAAAATGTCTTGTCCTTTCCTTGATCCTGCAGCCAGACTGGCTAACTTTTCAGTCCCTGAACTCAACAACCCATCTCCCTTTTCAGTGGCTTTGTACAAGCCAGTCCTATCTAGAAATTACTTCCTCTAAGTTCACATAAATTATCAGCATATTTATATATTACCCACAAAGACCAGCAGCAAGAGATACAAAGAAAAATTTCAATCAGAATAACTGTTGGGAATCTATCTGCCAAGGGTAGAAACTGACTGTGGATCACACCATAACATTCTTACTTTTTGTAAGAGAATTGTTTAAATATGTTTACACAGATTTAACATATATTTTAACATGTATAACATATATTGGATTTCTTGCCATCTAGGGCAAGAGTGAGGGGAGGGTGGGAGGAGGGGAAAATCTGAAACACAAGGCTATGCAAGGGTCAGTGTTGAAAAATTATCCATGCATATGTTTTGAAAATGAAAAGCTTTAAAAATTAAAAAAATAGAAATTACTTCCTCTCTAACTGCAGTTGAGAAGTCCTGTCTTCCTTCAAGTTTGAGCCTTATGTTTTACAGTAAAGCTGTTTCTTATGGAACAATCAAATTTGTGTCTCATAAGCAGCAGGAGCTGGCAAAATTCTTCAAGACTGCCTGAACCAGATTAAAATATAATTCAGAAATCTTCAACAAAATAAATAAAAAACAGAAAATAACACAGAGAGTGTAAATTTATGGTTTTCTAGATTAAATGTTCCCTTTCAATTTGAGTCTGACATCTTTGGCCACTGGATGAAGATGCCTGAGGAAGAGAGAATGAGGCTGATGACTTTGCCCAGCCAGCTTCACTTAAATCCATCACTTTCCCGATGTCACTGATCTTCAAGAAGGAAGGACAAACACAAGAACAGCAATAAGACACATTACTTGACTAGTCTCTCTTCCTTCACTTCCTCCTCTACTTTCTTTTCTTCTTTCTCCTCTTCTTCCTCTTCCTCTTTCCCTCCTCCTCCTCCTCCTCCTCTTTCTCCTCCTCCTTGTTCCTATTTCTCCAACCATTACCTGAGCACTTACCTATTTGTATCCTTCCAGTAGAGTATAATTTCCTGTCAATAAATGCTTATTATATTAAATTACTGGGTTTCAAGTCAAGAAAAGTTGTGTTCCAACCCAGCTTTTGACACTTAATTAGCTGAGATACCTTTGCAAATCATTTAACCTCTATGTATCTCTCAAGTAATTCTCTATATTTTACTAATATAATTTACTAAATTTATTAAATAATTTACTAAATTTTTACTAAATTTACTGAAATAATTTACTAAATTTTTACTAAATTTACTGAAATAATTTACTGAAACCCAGATTCACAGCAGAATTTATTGAATACATCATTGACAGCTTATGGAGCACTTCAAAGGAGGGAGTTTCCCATGCTGGTGAAATTAAGGGTTCTATATGCTAGTAAATATACAAACAACTCTCTCTAAGATTTTTCATACTAATGACACTAAATATCTATCTAGTGGGAAAAAAATCAAAGCTGCTCCATATGAGCCTCCCCTAGAGAAGCATTCTGTGTGTATACATATGTATGTATATAGGTGTATATGTATGTATACATATAATTTGTATGTATATATGTGTATATACATGTGTGTATGCACATATTTTTTTCCTCCCAATTGCATGTAAAGGGAAGAAGTCTTGCAGAGTGTACTGAGTCCTGGACTTGAGTAGACTGGAGTGTGAATATTACATCAGACATTTACGGCATGATATAAGTCACTTAAATGATCAATCTTAGTTTTCTTTTTTGTGGAATGAGTGCACTTGAATCTATACCACCTAATTCTTAGGGCTGTTACACGCAAAAGACTTTGTTAACCTTAACCTATAGCATAAATGTGAGGCAATAATGATAATGATTGTATTTATCCAGGATAGATGAATTTACTTGGAGGACTGAAGCAGAAGACTCTCAGTGAGACCTAATAGAAAGGGTCATGTTTTTGTAGTCAGGGGATCTAGAGCCAAATCCTATCTGTGTTTCCTAATACCTATGTGACTTGGGGCAAGGGAGGGCTCAGACTAGAGAATCTCTCAGGTCTTTTCTAGTTCTAAATCCAAGACTTTAGGGCTATAAACAGAACAGAGTAAAAAAGACAATATTGAGCCATTCAGGTTCTTGTTGTTCAAAACTTTTAATCATCTCTGAATCCTCATGGCCCCATTTGGGGTTTTCTTTGTTTGCCATTTCCTTCTTTAGCTCATTGTACAGATCAGGAAACTGAGGCATACAGAGTTAAATGACTTGTTCCCATCACAGAGCATTCAAGTGTCTAAGGCAGCATTGTTGTTCTAGGTACAGTGCCACCCAGATGCCCTTTAAGTTCTTAATGTTAATACTTGAGGTCAATTATATATTTTTGGTTGTCTGCCTTCTGAGCACTGACTGAAAAATAAGGCCGTTTTGTACTTATAGGTGACAAAAGACCCCTGCTTGCAGTCTCAAATCAATGGCTCTGTCAACACTGAAAACATTATCTAGGAAGATCAGAAAGAATATTTTAAATAATAGTGATATATTAGGATATATATATATATTTTTTTTAATTAATTAATTTATTTTTTAAATTTTATTTGCATAACATATGTGTGGGTAATTCTTCAACAATAACCCTTACATAGCTTTCCGTTACAAATTTTTCCCCCAACTCCCCACCCCTCCCCTAGATGGCAGGATATCCACTACATGTTAATTATGTTAAAATATTGGCAAATCGAATATATGTATGCATATTTCCAAACTTGTCATTGTTGTGCAAGAAAAATCTTGTCTACACAAATGATATATCAGATAAAGGAAACACAATATAAGCAAACATCAATCAAGGAGTATGAGAATGTTATGTAGTATAGGATATATTTTTAAACTCATGATTTTTTATTTTACATGTAGAAAATGAATTTCTTTGATTCCTCTCTTGTTCCTCAAATGCCAAATTATATATTATATCTCCTCTATTCTTAAGTGCCACCTGAAGGACTCTGGCAGGAAATTGTGTTAGGCCATGAAATGAATATTTATTGAGCTTGAAAACAAAACAAAACACCACCACCAAATCCTGTCATAAACTCTGCAATATTTTGTTTCCAATATTAAGGCTGAGCTGCTTGGGGCAGAGGTACTGTTATTATTGCAAGGAATTTCAGAAAGGTACCATTTTAAGCGTGGATTGCATGTGGAGGAGATTGCATGAGGGGTAGATCATATGCATTTTGTCATGTTGAATAGCGGAAATTTAAACACAGAAAATGCCTCTTGCCATTCCCCTGTTTCTTTTTATGTCCCTATCAAAAGGTGAAAATTGTCTCCTGCTTGGAACCATGAGCACAGCTGCAAGAATCCCTAAAGGAAGGCTTTTATAAGCCTCCTTTATTGCCTCCAGCACGGTCTTCTACCTACATGATGGTCTAACCAGTGGGAGATTCTCTTTCTGGGATTCAGCTCATCTGCATTCTACAGGCGTGGGAGCCTGGAGTATGGAAACAGAGGGTGTTAGACCAAGAGGAAAGGAGTAGAAAAAATGGGGAGTCCCAGATGGTGCTAAGAGACACTATCACATTGCTCCAGACCATAAAAAATTTGAGGGAAACACGGAATAATGATGCTCATTTTGCTTTAAAAAAAAAAAAAAAGAACTGAAAATGGCACAATGCCTAGATTCTCATGTATTCTGGGGGCAAGTGTGATTCCTGAAGAAGTAGCGTATAGGAAAAATCAGGTCGTGATAGATCAGGCCAGCCCATGTGGGGCACTGGGGAGAAGGCTTGGGAATATTGTCCCTTATACAAGCAGGGAGGCAAAAAAAGAATCCTTTGTACCCAGAGTTCAGACATTTATTAAATAGAAACAACATCATGGGGGGAAAAATTTATGCATTTACATAGTGGTACCATTTTTGCCCAGGGAATCAGGGTTGACGTCATATAGAAGTAAAAGAGAGATTATACATTTTGGAGAACAAGTAGCCTTTATCCCAGGCCTTTTTTTACAGTAATTAGCTACAAAGGGAGATGGGAACCCAGGGAAATGAGATCTGGCCTTATGGAAGTATGGGTTCTCCCCCTCCCCATTCTCAGATTTCTGTTTCATAACACACATGTAATCCTATAATAGTAGCAAGCTTGCATTCGAAGAAGAAAAATACAGTTCCAACACTGCTTAATTATCAGCTTTCCTCAATAGAGCCAAAAAAAAAAAAAAGTTCTCTGTCATCCCCAGCTACACTTGTTTTATGGGAACTTTGAAACAGCTTGTCTCCCTCCACGCCCCACCATCTCTGCCGCTGAGGCACTGGAGTAGTTTTTAAGCCACATGTGACACTAATGTTCCAAGCATCTGTTTGATTCCTGTAATTCTTTCAGCATCTTAGGAGGTTTCATATTGGAAACGAGATGAACTCTTGTATTTGTTTTCAGGGTCTGCCTTGGATCCTCTTATAAAAGGAGCCAGATTTGAGTTTCTGAACTACTGTTAAACAAAGAATTTCCTATTGAATAGATGCCCTTCAATTGGAGAATGGCTGAATAAATTATGGTATATGAATACTATGGAATATTATTGTTCTGTAAGAAATGACCAGCAAGATGATTTCAGAGAGGCCTGGAGAGACTTACATGAACTGATGCTGAGTGAAATGAGCAGAACCAGGAGATCATTATACACGGCAACAACAGTACTATATGACGATCAATTCTGATGGACATGGCTCTCTTCAACAATGAAATGTTTCAAACCACCTCCAATTGTTCACTGAAGTAAGCCATATACACCCAGAGAGAGGGATGCGAAATGTGGACCACAACATAACATTCTCATACTCCTTGATTGATGTTTGCTTACATTGTGTTTCCTTTATCTGATATATCGTTTGTGTAGATAAGATTTTTCTTGCACACCAATGATAAGTTTGGAAATATGTATACATATATTCGATTTGCCAATATTTTAACATAATTAACATGAAGTGGATATCCTGCCATCTAGGGGAGGGGTGGGGAGTTGGGGGAAAAATTTGTAACGGAAAGCTATGTAAGGGTTATTGTTGAAGAATTACCCACACATATGTTATGCAAATAAAATTAAAATTAAAAAAAAAAAAAACAAAGAATTTCCTGCCTCATTTGCAGTGGAGACTCTTAATTTTAGCCATAATCCTGAGCTCAAAGAACTAGATATAGAAGATTTGGGTTCAAATCTCAAGTCTGACACATAGGAATTGTATTATCCTGTATAAGTCACCTAAGTAAAGTGGGAATAAGAATATCAGTAGAAGCTATTAGTCCATCAATGAGATAATTTTTCCCCTGAGGCAATTGGGGTTAAGTGACTTGCCCAGGGTCACACAGCTAGGATAATACACTTTCTTAAGTAACTACTATGCACCAGACACTATGCTAGAAGGCAAAAGACAGTTTTTGGTCTCTAGGAGCTCATGGTTTCATGAGATCAAACAGGGTGATCAGAAGGAAGAAAGGAAACAACGGTATGTGAAATGCTTTGTAGACAGACCTCAAAGAACTATAGAAATGCTAGTGGAACAACAAAAATAAAATGTGAGTTGTTAGGCTACACAGAAGGAGTCAGTGACATCCACTCCTGTGAAAGGAAGTAATCCTATAGGATTCCCTTTGATGAAACTTTTTCTTTGGCTCCAAAGTCAGAGGATTAGGGTTCTAAATCTGCCTCATATTTAACAACTACAACATTTCTATAATGCTTACTATGTGCCAGGCACTGTTCTAATTACTTTACAATTATTATTTTATCTGGTCTTCACAAAAATCTTGGGAGATAAGTGCTATTATTCCCATTTTACACTTAAGGAAATTGAGGCAAACAAAGGTTACGTGACTTGCTGAAGATGTTTCTCAGTCTAGATTCACTCCAGTCCTTCTCCAGTTCTTTAACCCTACTTTGCCACCCAGCTGTCCTACTTTATCTATATATGGTCCAGTCATTTAAATTCTGAAATTTTCAAATTTCCTCAACTGTAAAATGAGCTAATAAGATAGTCACTGAAGTCACTTTTTGCATTCTGGTTCTATGAAATACTGAAATTCAAGACAATCTATACTGCTATACTCTTACATGAAACATATGACACAGGGTATTGAATAGGGTATTAAGGGAAAACTCTAAAGCCATATATTAAGGGGAATAAGAAATACCAGATCAGGCTTTAAATAAAGCAGCCCAAAGATGTCTCCCTTCCATTGGGCACATATGGGATTAGGAAACATTGCAAGTAATAGACACATGCTTCAGAATTCATCTAAGTTATTTTTATAAGTGAACATTTGTGTTCAAATGGGCATTGAGACCCACTCTTGGCACTTAGAACAAGATTTGGCAGATGATTCCCCATGAGAGAAAGCAACAGACTAGCGAGGGTACAGGTCTCAGTGGCTTGGAATTCAGATAGTAGCATCCTGAACTATCACTGGCAAGTTTGGAGAAGGGACAGACTTAAGGAAGAAGAAAATCACTTGGATATATTGAGTTGGAGAAACCAATGGAACATCTAAAAAAAAAAAAAAAGTCCAGCAGGATTTTAAGAAATGTGTGACTAGGATTCAGGGGAGAGATGCGAATGGGATATATACACCTGGGAATCATCTCTGTATGCATAATTGGACCTCATGAAACAAAGAAAGTAAAAATCCTTCCATTCAAATCACACAAACATTATTTCAAATTTCTCATGCCTATGAAAGTTTTTTTTTAATTGAGAATAAATCATATGAAATCCTTTTCCAGTTTCTGCATGTTCATTATAGCATCATCACCATTATTTTCTTAAAACAAAGTAGTGATCACAATGGATTAGTTGAATGGCATAACTAAAAGTGAGGAGTCAAGGAGGACACAGAATTTCTAAGTGTAAATAACTAGATCCCCTCCATAGCAATAAGAAACTTGAGAAAAGCAGGCTTTAGGGTAAGATGATAACTTCTGGAGTGTAGAAGAGGAGCACATGTGCTACCATTAACAGATGCTTTGATAGGTGTTGCCATATTGTTATTATATGTTGTTCATTTGCTGTTGATTGTATGCCAAGAAAAATATTATATAAAATAAAAATTTAAAACAAAAGAACTGACAAAAAGGAGAATGTATAGAATGGCTTTGGCGTGTGTATGTGTGTGTGTGTATGTGTGTAAAATGTAGCTATTTCTAGAGTGAGCAGGGAGAAAAAAGAAGAAATAAGGGGGAAAAGATATTTACACAATAACTTTATTATTATATATTTTAAAAAATAGCAAGTTGTACATAATAAATTTGCAATTTATAAAACCATTTCTTGTCATATGAAAAGGTGCTCTAAATAATTATTTATCAAATAAATGCAAATTAAGACAACTCTCAGGTACTATTACATACCTCTCAGATTGACTAAGATGACAGGAAAAGGTAATGATGAATGTTGTAGGGGATGTGGGAAAACTGGGACACTGATACATTGTTGGTGGAACTATGAATTGATTCAACTGTTCTGGAGAGCATTTTGGAACTATGCCCAAAAGGGTATCAAATTGTCCATAACCTTTGATCCAGCAGTGTTTCTACTGAGCCTATATCCCAAAGAAATAAGAAAGGAAGGAAAGGGCCCCACATGTGCAAAAATATTTGTGGCAGCCCTTTTTGTAGTGGCTAGAAACTGGAAACTGAATGGATGCCCATCAATTGGAGAATGGCTGAATAAATTATGGTATATGAATGTCATGGAATATTATTGTTCTGTAAGAAACGACCAGCAGGAGGATTTCAGAGAGGCCTGGAGAGACTTGCATGAACTGATGCTGAGTGAAATCAGCAGAACAGGGGAATCATTGTACATGGTAACAAGATTATATGATGATCAATTCTGATGGAAGTGGCTCTTTTCAACAATGAGATGATTGAGGCCAGTTCCAATGATCTTGTGATGAAGAGAACCACCTGCATCTAGAGAGAGAACTGTGGGAACTGAGTGTGGTTTACCACATAATATTTTCACTCTTTTTATTGTTGTTTGCTTGCATTTAGTTTTCTTATTTTTTCCTTTTTGATCTGATTTTTCTTGTGTATAATGATGTATAGAAATATATATATATATATAGAATAATTGCAAGTGTTTAATATATATTGGATTACTTGCTGTCTAGGAGAGGGGGGAGGAAGAAAGGGGGGAAATTTGAAACACAAGGTTTTACAGGGATGAATGTTAAAAATTATCCATGCATGTTTTGAAAATTAAAAAAAAAAACTTCAACAATTAAAAGAGAATAAATTTGTAATTTCATATACAGTCATTTTTTTCTAGTATGTTATGGAAATGCTTGTTTTATTTACATAAATTGAAAAGAATGGACAAATGAAAGAAAAACATTTACTAAGTACTTACTATGTATCTAATTCATGCCCAAGTCAAGATATCACCTTGTGATATCATTCATTGACCCTCTTAGAAAAGAAAGAACAATAGCAATAAGTACACATAGAGAACTATGCTAAACTAAGATACTAATACAAAACTCTAGTTTTCCTGCTGTCTAGGAACCTAGGCAATTATTAAGTGACACAGTGTATAAAGAGCTGAGCTTGGAAATGGGAAGACCTGAATCCAAATCCCTCAGATGCTTATTAATGACTAAGCAAGTCACTTAACTTTTGTCTGCTTTGGTTTTCTTGTATATAAAATGGCAATACTAATAGCACCTTCCTCCCAGGGCTCTTGGGAGGCTTCAATGGAATAGTATATAAAGCATTTTTATAAGCTTAAATGATTCATACATTCTTTCTATCATCATCATCACATAATTATTACGTTATAATTAAGAGAAACAACACACAAACAAGAGTGGTAGCCAGGAGATGGACGTGTTGGTCTGACCAGTCACAGGAATAGTAGACAGAGTCAAGAGGAGTAGAAGGAGTGTCAGTTTCACCAAGACTTTGGTACTCTCTGAACAAATGCAAGCTATTTTTTTATTTATAAATGCTTCTTAATTGACAGGTTGACCTAATGTACATATAAAGTGCTTTCTAGATCACAAATCACTTTATAAATGTCTCCTATCATTATTCATTAGAATATAAGCTCTTTGAGAGTAGGACATTTGGTCCTTTCATCGCCAGCACATAACAGGATGGGAAGCACATAAGAGTAACTTAACAAATGCTTCTTGGATAGGACCTGAGTGATGCTTCTCACGCTTAATGCCCATACCCCACAAGTGAATATTTTCTTAAATACTGTCTTCTTTTTTTCATAATTGTTAAAACTTATCCAGAGGTGAAAATGGGACACAATGGAAAAATCTCAATTCTGAATTAAAATATTCTGACTCCTCCATATTTTATGCCCTCAGACAAGCTATTTAATTCCTCTGAACCTCAGTTTCTCCAAGCATAAAATGGTCCTTAAAGCTCTGAACATGTGTGTAGGTTCTGTCTCCACAGAGTGCCAAGTATCTTTATTCTTGGATCCTCCTGACCTCCCAAAATGTTAGGTTACATAGATTTTCCATAAAAACTCACTGGTTAGCTAGTTGAAGAATTAGATAAGGCAGAATATTAGATGACTATAGAATTCAGGCTTCCACTAAATCAATCTTGTTTCAATTACTTGTATTTTTATTACAATGTTCCAGATAGAACTTAACATATTGAGCAAATTTAAAATTAATAACAAACTGTTCTATCATTTTTAGTTGTAAAAGTTGTATCTGGAGGCACTTAAAATACAATTTTTATTAAATAGCCCCTCCTTCCCCTCATGATATGATAGTGGGTGAGGAGAATGATGTTAGAATAATGTTAACAATTTTCTGAACAGGATTGGACTGAGAAGTAAAAATAAGCTCTGCACATGGAAAATACTTCCAGATTTAACATCTAGTCAATGTCTCAGGGACTTACAGAGACATGTGGAACCCACACAAATACAGGCCATTAGCCATATCCCCATGCTTGCAGTAAAAGCTGAACAAAATATGAAATGTTAAAAATAATTTGCTTGCAACAGCACTGAGTGAGTCAATGCTAGCCTAAAATTCTTTTTAAGGCATGACGTCTGTAGAAACTTTGTGTATCCTCTCAGGGATTACTTACTGTTCCCTTTATAAATATCAGGGCTGACTTTCAATAATGTTCTCATGGACTTCATCCATATCAATATGGCAGCACTGGAGTGAAAGCCCAGTTTTATTATTCAGTTAAAGCTTACTGAGTTGCTAAAATAATGTTATTTTAACACTTTCTGCAAGATCTTCTTATTGTGAAAGCCTTCACTGGTGCTTGGAACTAAGCAAAACATGTCAGCAGCTTTAAAAAGATGTAGTATATAGAGACATTCTCTCTCCCAAAATTCAGTGTTGAATTTTATATAAAGTTCTAAGATTGCTAACTCTTCTTTACTAAAAACACTCTTTTACTACTCCATAAGACTAAAGGAAAATTTCCAAAGAACAAGTCCAGAAGTTCTACTTCTACTGATTCTGTAACTAAGGGTTCTTTTCACCATCTTTCTAAGAAACCCAATAAAGCTTTTGAATGATGACTATTAACCAGTGGAAGGAGAACTCTTTCGGGAACCTCTTCTCCTGAAACTAAAACTCTTTCCTATACATAGAAATCAAATGTCACGTAGCTTTAGCATTCTCTGAACCCTGTTATGCTTTTATTGGTGAAAGGAACATGGTAGAATTGATGGGCAGCCCAAACAAGGGAATTTTGGATCCCAAACTCCATGAATTAAAGATGACTCCTCAATGTATTCTCTGATTCACTGATCAAAACTCACGCTTTCTGATCTATGTGGAATAATACTGGAAATGTGATAACTTGGAATTTTATGGATGACTAATTCAATTCAAAAGGCATTACTATGTCCCTATGCCTAAGCTTGGAGGGATAGATTATATCCTTACAGAATGTAAACCTTGTGCTAAAAGGAATATAATGCACAGTGATCAAACATAAGTTCTGAAGGCAGGGCCTATTTAATTTTGGTCTTTGTATCCCCAAAGGCTAGGATAGTCTCTGGCAAACAGAACATGTTTTAACAAGTGCTTGGTGGTTGATTGAAACCAGTTAGACAAATTGTAGGTCTTGAATAGCCACAGAATATCAATGACAAGAAAAGATCTATAAATAAATAGAGAAAATAAAATTAACTACTAAAATGGGTGGTTTTAGAAAAACAAGAATTATGATCATGAGATCCAATGAGAAAGTCCTGCAAGTGATTTCTTCCACCCCAGGTCTTCACAAAAAGTCAATGAAAAGCAGAAGAAAAAGACCTTCTTAATAAATCTGGCATTAGTGCTTCCATAGAGAATGCAAGTCTCTGAAGCAAGAGGCAGAAAGAGTTGGAGGTTCCCCAAGAAAACTCAAGAGAGAGTTCATCACCAGACTAAAATGGTAAAGCCATGGTGTGTTCCTTGAATTAGAACAACCCATGTGACTGCAGCCCCATCTCTCCATCCTGAGATACCAGAGCAGGCACTGGAGATCCAGCACTATGAACCTTAAGACTGGGATGGAAGCAGAAGGGTTGAAAAGCTGCTAGCATTTAAGCAGAATTTTAAAGTTTACAAAGTAATTTACATATGTTATCTCATTTTTTTTTTCTCTCACAACAACCCTGGGAAGTAGATTGAGTTGTGATCCTCATTTTACATATAAGGAAACTAAGGCTGAAAGTGAGCAGTCACACAGATGATAAGTATCTGAGGAACCCTTTAAAATCAGGCCCTCCTCATTTTACTGCACTGTGCTCTATTCACCATGTACCTAGAAGATTCAGATCACCTGGCAGGTTAAGATAACCAACAATAAAGTCCATTCTCAAACTAAACTGTATTTCTCCAGATTTTCATACAGAAATTTACCTGAATTCTCACACTGTTACTATCACACCCACCTAAGTCACAGTAATTCACCACACCACTGAATAATAATAACATGAATCAAATTAAATTACACAATTTAATGGGCACACAAAGCTATTCGATTTGAAGTTCCTTGAAGACAAGGACAGTTATCTCATCATTGTTACTGAAGGGTTTTATATCCCAATAGGCACATAAAGTATTTGATGTATTTGGAAATAAATTTGGTAATTTAAAATAAATTTGATGCATTCAAATAAATTCCAATAAAAATATTTTTGTTCAGTTATTTTTCAGTTATGTCTGACTCTTATGACCTTATTGAGATTTTCTTAGCAAAGACTCGAGTGGTTTGCCATTTCCTTCTCCAACTTATCTTATATATGAGGAAACTGAGGCAAACTCATCCCTGGTCACATAGTTAGGAAGTATCAGAAGCCAGATTTGAACTTCCTGACTACAGCCTGGCACTCTAATCCCTGTACCACCTCACTCTCCAATGAAAAAAATATTTACTTTCTCTTTTTCCAAAGCATAAACTCGAAGTTCTTAGTATTGAATGACATTCTGAAACCATGTTTATTTTTTCCCATCATATTCAATCATATTTATTGTTTTAATTATCAGTTCCAAAGGCAAATTCTGCTTTTATCATTTGATCTACTTTTCAAACATCTGCCAAGTTAGGATACTGAGAATCAGAGAGATTTCTGACAGCAGTCATCAGCCACTGATTCCTCTGGCTTTGAAGGAAAGGTTAAGAAAAATATATCTGATTAAATCAACATTTGTTGATGATGTTAAAAAAAAAATCAGGAAATGTCTCTGTGGGAGACAAGACAGCCAGCCTTCCCACTGTTAGCTGCTACAACATGGTGGAGACATTTATCTGACATCCAAGGATTCAAGGCTTAATTCCAGGAATTAAGATTGGTGGCCAAAACATAGATAAGAAAGCTAAAAGAAAACCATGTGATGAGGTTATAAAGTGATATATGCTAGAAGCTGCTGTGGTGGAATGCAAGGCCCTGTTTCCTTTAGAATTCTAAAAAAGAGTTATTCTATTCTTGTTCTTTCCTAGTCCCAACACTTGTAGGCTATATAAGTGTTTTCTTTTAAAAAAGAACGATGTTCTTATTAAAAAAAAAAAATCACACTGTCCTTCCCATCCTAGTAAATAGACAACAGCACTTCCTAGGACTGGAGGGTTTTGCCCAGAACAATTCAGAAGAGGAAAAAAAAAAAATTCAATCACTTTGGAAAGCCTCATTCATTACTTGCTTGATTATAAGTACTGTACATGGCTTATGGATACAGACCACTTAAATTACAACGTGGGCTTCTGGCATTGATGCTACCCTGCTTTTCAAATAAATTAATAATTCCTTGAGGTTGGGAAAAATTGGTTTTGTTTGTTTTTTAGTGGGTTTGCAGAAAATAAGGGAACTGAAAAGGACCAATCCATCTTGATGCATGTATATGCAAATTCTAAAATAGATCAATTGCACATGTGGATATTTCTGCTGAA
Organism: Myrmecobius fasciatus; assembly: GCA_023553655.1. Taxonomy (NCBI): domain Eukaryota; kingdom Metazoa; phylum Chordata; class Mammalia; order Dasyuromorphia; family Myrmecobiidae; genus Myrmecobius; species Myrmecobius fasciatus. Next base: position 611,714 of record JAJPUD010000167.1, on the reverse strand, counting down.
AATTGAAAGCCGGATCAGTTTGCATTTCAGGCGCTGCAATGAGTGCACAGAGAAACAAATGTCAAGTGATACCGCTAGTGCTGCATGTAAATTACAGAATAAATGATTTCCTGTCAGCAAAAGTGATGAAACCTGATGTTATTTGGAATGAAGCATCTCATTACACACAAGGTCTCTTCACAATTAAGAAGAGGGGAAAAAAAACTAGAGAAAAAGAAAGCAATTAAAGTAACAATATAGTGGGGGGGAGAGAAGGCATGAAAGTCTGATCTCAAGGCATAAAAACAAAACAAATTTAATGTGGAAACAAAACTTGTTTTAACCAAAAGGGACTGCCCACATTTCCCAAAGCCATCTGTAAAAAACATAGTCCTTTCTACCTCTTACTCTAGGGATGTTAATCTAGTTAGGGATGGATGGGATGCTCAGGAAGGACTAGAACCTCTGGTGTGAGAGCTTTGCCAAGATCTCTCATCTATGGTTCCAAAAAACTGTAATGTGTGCAGGGGCCACATGCTGCTAAAACTTTCTAGACAGATGAGCTAACCCAGGTCAAAGGTAACCAACAGGCCTCAAACACATTTTCTTAAGGCATTTCATTCAGGGAAAATTATATATTCTATATGTATATATATATATATATATATATATGTGTGTGTGTGTGTGTGTGTGTGTATTCAGAATGTCATTCAATGCTAATTATATATATTTCCTTGTTCAATGAGAAACTTTCACCCAATGTATTAAATAATACATTAAATGCCTTCTATGCTCCATGCCCTGTGATGGGTACAAGGGGTATACCAGCAACAGCAAAACAATTACTCTCTCAAGACTCTTACATTAAAATTAGTCTTTTCTGACATCTTTGCATCAACACAATTCTAGCCTAATTTTCATTTTTGGAAAAAATGAATTAATCCAAAAATGAGGTAGCTGAAAAAAGCTTTATTCCAAATAGTTATTCTCACCTATAAAAATAGCTAGCATTTATATAGAGCATTTTAAGGTTGGCAAAGTGCTTCACAGATAGTGTCTTACATTCTTATAACAGCCTTGGTAGATAAATGCTACATTATTGTTAAGTCATTTCAGTCATGTCCAACTCTTTGTGACCCCAGTTGGAAAGTTTCCTGGAGTGGTTTGGCATTTTCTTCTCCAGTTCATTTTATAGATCAGGAAACTGAGGTGAACAATGACTTACCTAGGGTCATATAGCTAGTGAATGTCTGAGGCCATATTTGAAACTGACTCCAGAATGGGCACTCTAACCACTGTACCACCTAGCTGCTTGGATGCTATTATTGTTTTAATTTTATAGATATGGAGTGGAGGTAAAGGTTAAATGATTTGCCCCAAACCACAGGCTGAATTAGACCTCAGACTTTCCTAATTCCAGGTCCAAAGTGCCTGGCCACAATTTCTGTGAATTTTCCTGGAAAAGTCACTTGTCTAAGGAGATAAAGCAGAAAAGGGAGATAAATTGCAAGGGTTAATGTTGAAAAATTACGCATACATATGTTTTGCAAATAAAAAGCAAAGCAAAGCAAAGCAAAGCAAAGAAAAGAAAAGAAAAGAAAAGAAAAGAAAAGAAAAGAAAAGAGAAAAGAAAAGGGAGAGAAAGCTCCCAAATGTGAGCCATGAAGAAAGGAGCTCATTTGAGGAAAACAAGCTCCTCGAGGGGTTTACAGTCTTATGTGAGAGATGGCATTGAACACAAAACAGCAACAAGGATTATCATTCTTCCCTTCCCCTTCCTTGGATCATCATAAAGCCATAATGTTCAGGTGAGGTCTTTGAAAATTTATTTTTCCAGGGTAGGATCTTTACCAGTAGAGAGGACTGGACAATGACAAAGGCAAAGATAGCTTTTTCTCTAGTGTTGTACTTGACCTTCAATACGTGGATCAATGTAGGCGTCATACTAGGGGATGCTGTGATAAAGTTTGAACACATGTCTTTAGGCTTCCTTAAACGTAATCTCTCCATTGTGAGTTCCCTCAAATAAAGGCAAAAGGGGAATTCTAAGAAGCAGATTTATACAGAGGGGTTAACACAATAAATGACATTGAGTCCAATGTTCTTCCGACCGTATCCTTCAAAGCCCTTGAGAACCCTGGGTTTTATGCCACTGACAATGGGATGCTAAGAAATGTTTCTGAGCAGTCAGGAGTGAAATGATCGGCCTAGCACCTTAGAAGGATTATTTTGGCTTCTCTGATAATGCTGGATAGAGGTGAGACTGGAAGCAAGAAAACCAATTAAGAGGCAATCATATTAGGGTCTTTAGAGCTTGAATTATAATAATAATCCTGAAGATCTATACCTACGTGAGTGGGCCTACACATGTGCATGTGTGTGCATAGGAACGAATAAGATGATCTATGTAAAATGGTATACAAATATTTTAGTGATATATAAACCTTAGCTATTATTATTATATATGTATATTTCACAGTTAAAGACTAATAGTTTAGGCAGGGAAGAAAGATTAGCATAATTATGAATTAGAGTGCTGTTTATCTTTTATCCTAGAAAAGATAATCATTTGTTAACTTAAATGAGACTTTATGTATAAAATAGTACTGTTTGTGGCTGGCATAAATTGACCGAACCTGAGTCTCTTCTGTAGAAGGCATAATGCATAAATGTTCATATATCTATCAATTTAATGCACTGTAATATACTGTAATTTGTTGGAGTGCACACATTAGTATAATTGGGAGAAAAAAGATTTCCTCTAACAAATGATTAGAGCTGACAGCAGAAGTATAAAAAATTTCTCAATGACTTTTACAGATTGGACCTTAACATACCCATTTTATAGATGGGAAATTGACAACCAGAAAGATAAGTATGGCTAGTACAAGGTCACAGAGACTGAAAATGGGAGGGATTAAGGCTTCATACCAAATGACTTATACTCTTGCTCCATGGCATCATGCTAAGAAAAGTGCTGAGTTCTTCCTGACTGAATAGTCAAATAGCATTTAAGTACCTACTATGCTCCAGGCACTGTGCTCAAAGTCTAATGGAAGGAACGGTATACAAATTATGTACAGCTATGTGCAAGCAAAAGATAGATGGGATAAATTGGGAATAATTAACAACAATAACAATAATAATAGCTAACATTTATGTAGGACCTACTATGTGCCAGGCCCTGTATTAGGCACTTTACAAACATTATCTTGTTTGATCTTCACAACAACTGTGGGAGATGAATACTATTAGGATCAACAGACAGTAGGCACTATCTTGAGTTAGAACTTTGTGGTGCACCACATAATATTATCATAATGAGGAAGGAGAGAAAGGCTTTTTTCCTGTTTCATATACTCCCAGGACAGAAAAAGATTTTAGGAAAAAGTATTTAGAATTTCTTCTCCTCTAACCCTAAAATAAGACCAGTTAAACAATCAGAAAATTCCTGACTTTCTTGGTTTTTAAAAACTCTCCCAGAAATGAAGTTCTATCCCTGACAAAGATCCCAAAAACACTCTCCCAGAAATGAAGTTCTATCCCTGATAAAGATCCTAGTCCTGAATATGGCTCAATAGCTAATTGTTAATTGTAATTACAAAACAATAATATTTATAATATCTAATCTTAAAGTCCAACATGGTCTCACTTATATCTACTGCTTTATTTATCTAATCCCCAAATAAAATGAATATCACTTCAATATTCAACATTCCCCCGTTGTTGATATCCTACTTCTATCAATGTACTTTAATTTCTATTTTATTTCAAGCTTCTGGTATGGAGACTATGTATTCATATTTATGATGCTTTGTTCACAGATAATTATTTAATAACCAGCTCTGAGAGGGAAGGGAGGATTGTATACAATACACACTTTTAAGTCTAATCTGAACTATTAATGTTTTCTTTTTTAAGTCTATCAGACAATCAACAGAACAAAGATATGCAGCTGTCAATTTCTGAAATATAAATGGCCACAATCAGAAGTTAACAATGGGCTTCAGACTTAATGAGCTGGCTCCAAAATCCCTATTCCTTCTGGTTTTAAACATAGAGATAGGGGCAGCTAGGTGGGACAGTGGATAGAGCACCAGCCCTCAAGTCAGAAGGACCTGAGTTCAAATCTGTCCTCAGACACTTAACATTCCCTAGCTATGTAACCCTGTGCAAGTCACTTAACCTCAATTGCCTCAGCAAAAAGCAAAACAAAAACCAAAAAACATAGAGATATATGAGTAAGGGGATGGAGAGAAGAGAAGAAAAAGAGAAAGGAAGGAAGGATGGAATTCCTTAAAAAGATAGTCAAAGCTACTTATGGATGTGGATGTCTCAATAAAAATGCAGGTTATGAAAATGAAAATTGCATCAATTGTGGGAAGGATGGAATTTTAATGTCACCACATCCTTATCCAAGGTCCAAATCCTAAATATAAGTGCAGAAAAAGCCCCGGAAAGAGCATGAATAATCATTGCAAGAGGAACTTGGAAGCTTTCACTCTGGTCTGGTGTGTCTGACTTGCTTTCATACTCAGCTCCCATGTCAGTAAAGCTTCCAATTAATTCCTCACAAAGCCTTCTTGGCCTTGGACATTGTACTGCTCCATAAGTTGTTCTCTTGCTCTTATGTTGGGCTATAATCACCTCATTACAAAAAGATCCTGTACCATGCTCCATTTCCAATATACAAATGTCCATTATTTTCTTGGCATTGTATCCATCATCAATAAGACAATGGAGGAGAGATCTTAACATTTTAGGGCCCATGCAATTGTCCTATGAAATGGAAGAATGCAGTAAGATCATGGGTTTAGATCCAGAGTAAGCCTCAGTGTCCAATTATTTCAAACCCTTCATTTTCTAGATAAGATAACTCAAGGTCACACAAGAAGTAATAGATCTTGAAAAGAAACCAGGACCTGTAACCTCAAATCCAATATTCTTTCCACTGCACCACAGCAATGTGACACAAATGCATGCCAGTCTCTTTCCTACTTGCTCATAAATGGATGGCGGTACCATTTCTCTTACATAAAATTGAAAGAAGGGTATAAATTTCATTCAATTTAATATTTATTTAGCATCCTTTAGATGTCACATACTAAGTATAGAAAGACAAACACACACATATACATATGCACACACAGAGTCCTTGTCTTCTAGAAGCTTTATATTCTACTGGAGTGGGGGAGTGATAGAAAATAAGATATAAAAATATAAATCCAAACAACATATACAAAGTATACACAAAATAAAGGCAATTTGGTATAGTGGACTTGGGGTCAGAAAGAATCAAGTTTGGATCCTAACTCATATTTAGCAGTTGCACGACAGTGGTCATGTTGGCTAATATCTTCCAGCCTCAGTTTCTTTGGCTATAAAATGGGTATTATAATGATAATAATAATAATAACAATAGCAACTACAGGTCCCTTAATAAAACTAATTTCCATTTTTAAAAGCCATTTTCTATTTCAGAACTCACTAAGGATTTCTAATTTTATCCAGAACCGTGACCAAGGATGCTGAATTCTCCAAAGTTTTGATTAACTGCAACCCAGGGGGACACTGAATACTCAGTGTGGTCACCACTGTGGGATACAGAAATATGAGATGGTAACTCCTGCTCAGAGAGAAACATTTATTTAAATCTAAATTTTTTTCTCCTTTACATTGGAAATGACTAACCAGAAAAAGTCATTTATTTTGTAACTTTTTATAGGATTATAAACCGAGCCAAGTTGAATTGTGGAAACCAAGACGTATTTTGAAAGTTAATTCCTTTGTAATAGCTTTTACTTCCCTTTGGGTTTAGCTCCTCTGCCCTTTCCAAAATTTCAGCAGTTCTACAGCTGATAGGATTGCATTCAATAATTCCTCTAAAAAGAATCCTTCTTAAGAGATATAATATCAAGCTTTCCAAGGAAAGGTGTAGGGCTGATTTTGTTTTCTCCTTTCAATCTTTAGTATCAAGGATTGTTCCTCATAATACATTCATACATTTATTAAGCAACTAGGATCAAATGAGATGATATCAATAAAGTGCTTCACACAATGCCTGGCACATAGTAGGTGCTTAATGAATATTTATTTGTTCCCCTTTCCTTCCTACCTACTCTTCTCAGGGCACCAGAAATGAAAAGACAAAAAACAACCTATGATAACTTAAGGCAGAAGGACCTAGAATCTAAGAAGAGCAAGAGCAGTTTCCAATAAAAAGGGAATCATAAGCTGGGATAGGAAAAGGAAGGATTCTGAACAGGTAGAGGTTCCCAAGCTTTGTGGGCATGGATTATAGCCCATGAAAAGGCAACGTGATGAGAGAGAGAGAGAGAGACACAAATTCAGAGAAAGAGACAGACAGACAGATAGACAAAGAGAGAATTCAAAGAACATCAAGTGAGCTGGTTTGACTGAAACACAGACTGTGTAAGCAGTCTGGAGAGGTAAGCAGAAAGCACACTGGAAAAGGCTTCAAATGCCAAGCTGAGGAGACAGTTAATTTATTCTAATGGCAATAGGGAGCTATTGAAAGTTCTTATGCAGGGGACAAAGAGTAAATATTTGTTGAAATGGTTATAAGGATCTGAAGGGGAAAAAAAGTCATCAAGGTATGCACAGGCTGTTTACAGTTGGCTCTCCTGGGATGTCATACATATTTTATTACTAAATCTCAGAACAAAAGAGCTGTTACAGAGGGAGGCATAAAAAGAGCATCCAAGAGGATTGAACTTGGAAATGAAGTCCACCTAGTTAAACAATCTAGAGATGCATAATCTCTACTATAAGGGAGTTTCTGATCACACCCTAGTGTGGATTCTATTCCAAAACAAGAGGCATGAAACATTTATGGCCCATTCCCCTCCCAGAAAACTGTCAGGCTATTTGGCCAAATTGAACTTTGAAAAGATACATGGACATTCTTCTCCCTTTGGAAATACTGGATTAATTAAAAGAGGAACATTGAGTGGTCTCTTCCTCTAGGTTCATAAACCCCTAGCATGGCACATGCTCACTAGTCAACTGACGCTGGAGAACCAACTCATGTTGTAGGACTCATTATATGGATTTTATGTCTTTTACATTTTAAGTGGGGGAAAAAAAGGGGGAAAAAAACTGAACCACTAAAATAACTCATTTGAAAAACCTAGGTCTCATTCCCAGTCCTGCCAGATTCATGCTCTGGCAAGCCCTTCCTCCAGGCAAACAGAGAACTATTGAGTTATTGTGGTTCTGTTTGAGAGTTAAGTTGAAAATGAAGAAATCAGTAATGTAAACAATAGAAAACATTTTCCCCCCTTATATGACCCATTATAGATGATAGTGCTTGCCTAAACAAAGTAGAAAATTAAAGAAATATATCTGCAGGTTACATCAATAGACTGTTTTCTTTCCTTTGTTGGTGAAATAAATTGATAAAAACGGATTGATGTGAAGGTGTTGGAGGCTGTGAAAGTGAAAATGAGAACATATGCCATTCTCCTAATGAGGAAAGTTACTTACAGCTCTTAATAATTCAAGAAGCTGTGATTTTGTCTTTGTGATTGTGGTCCTCACCAAAATGGGTCAGAAGCCCCCTGCCTTATTCTTGCCTTAGAAAAGATCTTCATGGCTTGCTAAGTCTTGAGGGACAGTGGATAGAGAAATCAGGATTCCAATCTTGTAGACTTTGAGCAAATGATAGAATGAACCTCAATTGTTTTCTCATCTGGAAAATGAAGGGGTGGGATGTGATCGCCTCTAAGTTTGCTTGTAAGTCTATGATCTTAGGATCTTTCTAGTGATGAGACTCCCCTAACTTGGCTTGGTCATTGGGAGGGAGATGTGGGTCAGGATTTGTCAGAGATCATCATTCACTATTGGACTGCCTTCTAAAACAAAGCTTCTTCAACTTTGAGTTGCAACTCCATGTGGGGTCTCAAAACTGAATGTAGGGGTCATGAAATTATTATTTATAATCAGTAAACATTTAATTTGTATACCTATATACCCAGAGTCACTTAAAAATATCTTCGAGGAAAAAGGGTTTGCGAGTGGAAAAAATTTAAGAAGCTCTGCTCTAGAACACAGGATGCTTCACACCATGATGAGCTTCCAAAGCAGGACTTGAGATGTAATAAATAATGCAGCATTAAGGCTACTGGAGAGTTTCTTGTCTGCTGGTGTGCTAGAGTCCAGGTGATAAAACATGCTGAATGGATTCACACCAAGCAAACTCACAAGAGCCTTACTAATTCATTTCTTTTGATGCTAGGTGTATAACCAGAGTACTCCACTTGTACCTTCCCAATACAGCAAACTTAGAGGAATCAATAAACTAGAATTGTATGGGATGGTCAGGAATGGACGAGGTGCTATCTGCATCACTAGAGACTCTTGTAATCTTGTTATTGTGCAGATATTTCAGTCATGTCCGACTCTTAATGACCCCATTTGGGATTTTCTTGGTAGAAATACTGGAGTGGTTTGCTATTTTCTTCTCTGGCTCTAGATGAGGAAACTGAGGCAGACAGGATTAAGTGACTTGCCCAGGGTCACATAGCTAATAATTGTCTGAGATGAGATTTGAATTCAGAAAGATGAGTTTTCCTGACTCTGAGATTTGACATGTTTAACTGCCCTTTAGACCCTATGCCCTACAATATGATCCTGAGTGACTTGCAATATCTGAGGCTCCATTTCTGCATCTTTAAAGTGGGGATAATAATACCTGCTCTACTAAGTTCATAAGAAAAACTAAGTCCACTGTACACACACACACACACACACACACACACACACACACACACACACACCCCAGATTCTATGCTTAAACTGAATCCAATTAGAGGAAGTACTTCTGCCTTTTTTCCCCTTTTTTCCCTTTTATATGTTTAACAGTGAATTACCCCCAGTATACATCACGGTGTTTATTCTTCTCCTTTTCCTTCTCCTTCTCTTTTTCCTGTTCCTCCTCCTCCTCTTCTTTTTCTTCTTTCTCTTCTTCCAGCATTTATAAAGCACTTTAAAGTTGGCGAACCATGTCATTACATTTGAGCCCCTCAATAACCCTATGAAGTAGTTGCCATTATTATATCCATTTGACAGAGAAGGAACTTGAGTCTCAACTAGCGCATACTTGAGGCAAGATTCAAACTCGATCTTCCTGACTCAAAATGGAGTCCCCCATCATCTACTGACAAAAACTGATGAAACGATAAAAACAAAAACAAAAACTTCCTGCCTTGGCAATTGGAAGAAAAAAACATTAAAAATTTTCACACTTCCACTACATTATAAAATGTTACCAACTTCATGCTATATATTTAAGACTTCCTATCTTTGCAGGAAGGCCAGTTTGACCTGTGGCAGCAAATCAAAGCTGTGTAGTTTTTACAGCAGCAATTAAACTTCCCACAACAATGCTATAATGCATAATGTTCATAGATTTTGAGCTGGAAGAGACCTCACAGGCCATCTTGAGGTCTACAGATGTTAAATGACTTGCCTAATGTCATGCAGGGGATAGAACCACCCTGGAAGCCAAGTCTTCTAACTCCCAAGTCAACACTATTTCCACTGGAGCAAAATGGACAAAGCAGGGACTCAATTGTGTTCTCTGTCTTTGGGTTATCTAGCTGAAATAGGAAGTATGGTCTGTGACTGAGGTATCAGTGGAGTGGAAATTAGGTATCTCCTGTCGTAATGCAGGAATAGTGTAGAAAACCTTAATGATGGTTCATCTGTAAGACTCCCATCCTCCCCATCCACAAAAGTCTCACGACTCTTCTTCATGCACTCCCCAAACCAGTCAGAACTTGACGATATTTCACATTTAATATACACTCTTCCTTAACGAAGGGTGTCTCCATGTTTGAAATGCAGGTCCTTAAGGAAGATTTTCTTACAAGGAGTCTTTGCTCCACTATTCTCCTCACAGGCAGTAATGCTTTCTCCCTCTTGAGATGATATTCTCCTTCTTGTATTACCTTTCATATCCTTTAACACATTTTATCTCCTTAGGAAAAGATAAGCTCCCCAAGGACAGGGAGGATTTCATGTTTGTCTCTGTTATCAGTGTCTGGTAAAGTGTTTGATAAATCTTTATGGAACCCAGTAAAGGTTCCATCCATATAAGACACAGCCCTGGAGCTTCTCAAAATAGGTTTGTCAATGAGATAAGAAAAATACAAGTCAAACTAGAACAGGGGCCACTCAGTGGCTCTTGCCTTCTCCTTCTGGCACTGGACAGAAGATGGCACCAGTACAAGATTCTAGTGAAGAAAATCCCATTAGTCTGGCAGACGGTCATTATTTTGAACACTTGAGCTCTTTAGATGGCAAAGCTCAAGAATGTATTTTCATAAATGAAGGCAATCCCTATAACACAGCGACATTTCACACCTCTCAGTGATGATGGACATGATTCAAACCCAAAAGAGAGAGCTGTTGAAATTCTACAATCTGTCAAATATATTTTAGAAATATATTTTTAATCAGTAAATGCATGTGGATAGGGAATTATATATACCTATGATTATATAGTCACAAAGAAACACAGAAAGAAATAAATGCTATTGATATGAATAGCGTTATAGACATAGATATATAGGATAGAGATAATAAAGATACGGATATAGATTTAAGTAATACAAACATAGATGATATAGATGTAGGTATAGTTGATATAGATATAAATATGGAGGATGTAGATGTGGATATGAATAGAGAAAGAGACAGAGATGATAGAGGTGTTATATGGAGAAAGAAAACTAATGTAGATATAGCTATAGGTAACTTGGCTTCAAACCAAACACAATTCTGCCTCTGCATAGCTTTATAAAATTGGCAAAGTCATCTCAACTTTTTGGGTTCCCAGCTTCCTCATCTGTAAAGGCAGGGGATTGGACTTTGTGTCAGAAAAAAAACTGCATTTAAATCTTCTCTTAGACACTAACCAGCCATGGGACCCTAAGCCAAATACTTGAGCTCCCTGTGCCTCAATTTAGTCATCTGGAAAATTAGGCAATTGAACTCAATGACTGCTAAGGTCCTTTTTAACTCTAAATCTATAATCTTATGACTTGATTCAAAAAAATGAAATAAAATTATATACTTTGTATTTATACTGTGCAGTGAAGCTGAAGTCATGAAGATCAAAGCTGAAATCCTGCTGATTAATCATGTGACCCTGGGCAAGTCGCATAACCACAAATTACCTCAGTTTCCTCAACTGCAAAATGGAGAGAATTACAGCACCTACTCCAGAATTGTTGTGACTTTCCAGCTATCTTTAGCTTTCTTGAAATTGTAGAGTAGTTCAGAAATTTTCCTTCTTAAGGCATGAACACTTTATTCTCTTTATATCCACTGATGTTTCTGCTCATCTTTCTTCTCCAATGATCTCCTTGCCATTGAAGCACTCCATTTTCACCTCCACATCATGTTGCTATGGTTTATCAGTTATCCCCCTGAACAGACCTCTTCTACTCTCCTCCCCAAATGCAGACTTTCATGAGCCTGCCAGGTACATCAACAGTCTGGTCTTATAACTTAGTGAAAGCTTCCTGCTATTCATCAGGCTCAAATCAAATATTGAAAATGAGGATTAATCTCATCACTACCCTCCAACAGATGCATTTAAGTGTTAATAAATAAAGTTCAAATTCTCACAGACTTCATAATGTGCATTCTCAATGTGATTTTACTCTAGATCCAGGAGACCCACAAGAGGCAGGGAAACACCACTGGCATTCTAAAGCAGCCCTGGCAAGGTCCTGAAGCAGCAGGGCATGCAATATGGTGCAAAGGGAAAGAAGTTGAAATTAGTGGGGGGGAGTACCAGAGTCTTCTGATCTACCTATCAAACAAGAAGCTGTATGTCAATCTCCATCAGAATGGGGAGGTGGTGGAATTCAAGAGGACAAACAAAAACATAATTACAATATTCATGTAGATGAATGATCGAAGAGTGAATTAAAACTTCCATATGGTTTGATTTTAAGTATAATTTAAGACAGACAACACATCAGCTTTAAAAGTGGAACCCCTGTGGTCACAAAACTTCAAGGAAAGAAGTACATACTTGCTTAGAATAAATCAATTTAGAATGCTGTAGTCATCAATCTCAAAGTAATTTCTGCCAAGGCATAAGAAAATGAAAAAAGAGGTGACAGAAAATCTCTCTCAAAAGTTAGCTGAGAAATACATCCTGGGTCATGGGTGAGCTACACATTAAGATGTTCATTGAAATACACAGAACAAGGCTTGAATTATTAAAAGCATAATGATAAAGGACTAGCAGAAGGTTATGTGCCCTTCACCCTATTCCCCCAAAGAATTGTGCCTGAGACAACTAAATAAATAAGAAATATTTTCCCCAAAAAATTTTAGAGGAAATATAGCAATAATAATCATTTGGCAATAATTTCAGCCTCTAATAATCAGAGATGGAAATTGAAAATAAGACCACTGTTTATCCATCAAAGTAACAAATATCATTCAAGGCAACAAAGCTCAATACTAGTGAGGCTGTGGCAGAAAGGGTCCACTTATCCAGTGCTTTTGAGACTACAAACTTATAGAATCATTTTTGAAAGTGATCTAATGGTACATAGTAAAAATTACTCTCTATATACATATATGTATATATGTAGACATATACACATATATTATGTATATATGTGTTCAAAGACAGATAAACAGACAAAGACAGGCTATCCTTTAACCCAATCATTTTGTTATTGGGAATATAACTTAAAGAAAATAAAATGATAAATAATTTCAGAATAGCAGTATATATGGTTGGAAAAATAATAACATAAAAACAATATGCCAAAAATGTTTGAATAAGTTGGGCTGCTTAACATAATAGAATCCCGTTAAGATAGACAAATATGAGACATACAAAAAGATCTAGAATAATCTTTATTTAAAAACTATGCAGATCAACAGAGCAAACACTAACTAGAAAAAATGAAAGATAATCAATGGATAAAGGATCCTGATGAAGATTTAGGGGATCTTACTGAAAAAAAAATGTTCTAATACTTTATACACTGAAATTAATTATTTTAAAAGTAAATAGTTGGGGGCAGCTACGTAGTGCAGTGGATAGAGCACCAGCCTGAAGTCAGGAAGACCTGAGTTCAAATCTGGTCTCAGACACTTAAAATTCCCTAGCTGTGTGACCCTGGGCAAGTCACTTAACCCCAATTGCCTCAGCAAAAAGCAGGGGGGTAGGGGGGAGTAAACAGTTGCTAAGCAAGTTGAGTGGGTTGTACTAATGTTCAGTGTTAATCTTTTACTCAAACATTAGGAAAACAAAAGTCCTCCAGAGGAAAATACAATCTGGTACTAAACTCTCCTATAAAGCAAATATTGCTTTTATCTACCATGGATCCCATTTGTAGCTTCTGCCCCAGTGCTTCTATAGGGACCTCAAGAATAAGAGAAAACAGATGGCCTTGGCATCCCTTATATTTGTCAAATGAAATACACTGAACCAATGGGGTTTTTTCCTGGAAGGATGATGTTGTATATGACAATACAGAATGACAAATTCCAGTTTGCCCTTGAAATATAAACATATCAGGCTCCATTGCTAAAGAGATATTCAAAAGGATGTTGCCATGTGTATTCAATTAGATTTAATTACACAAGTATTTATGGGGAGCTTGTTCTAGGCTCAGCACCAGACATTGGAGGGGAATATAAGAAATAACCAAGAAGCACTCTGGGGAAATAAGTCAACACACAAAATAATAGCTAGCATTTATATAGCGCTTTAAGGTTAGCAAAGTGCTTTACCAATATTATCTCATTTTATTCAACACAATAAGCTCAGCCAGCATATGGGCACATGCCAAGAGACATTTAAACAATGTAGCATTATAAGAGCTCAGAGACAGAGTCTTTCTTTTCTTTTCTTTTTTCTTCAAATTTATTATTTATTTTTAACATTCTTTAAAAAAAAATTGAGTTTCAAATTTCATTTCTTCAGTCCCTCTCATTGAGAAGGCAAGCAAAACGATAGCAATTACACATGCCAAATCATACAAACATATTTACTTATTAGCCATATTTTTTTAAAAAAGAAAAATAAAGAAAGTGAAAAAAATTATACTTCAATCTTCATTCAGAGTTCTTTAGTTCTCTGTCTGAAGGTGGATAACATTTTTTACCAGGAGGCCTTTGAAATGAGTCAGGGCTTTTCAAAAAGGGAGAAATCAATGTCAGCTGAGTTGCTTATGGAAGGCTTCATGGAATAAGTAAAGCATGAGTTACACCTTGAAGATTGAGCCAAATATATGGAAAACTGAAGAAGGCATTATTAGCATGGGGAGCTGAAAGAACAACCACAAAATCAAGAAATGAGTCAAGAACATGTATAAATAAAAGGGTTTGTCTGGCTGACATGGGGGGCTTTTTTCCATTCTGTTTTTTTTTTTTTTTTGTTTTATGTTTGTTTTGTTTTTTATGAAGAAGAGGTCAAGATTAAGGTTAGATAGACTGTGAAGAGAACAATTAAGAAGGACTTTGAAAATTAGGATAAGGAGTTTAGCACCTAAAAGGCCTTCCATCCAGGCCAATGATCTCCATTTCCAAGGGGAGAAAATGAATTGTAAAGAGGCTCAGAGTTGGCCAAGTATACCACAGTTAGTAAGGGGAAGAGCTGGGACAAATTTTCTGCTGCTTCTACAATTCATTTCTTACAATCCATATAGAGCAAGAACACAGAGGATGTCACTATACAAAAGGCAAAACTTCCCTCCAAAGACAGAGTAATAAATTAAATATATTTTAGGCACTTACTATGTGTCAGGCATTGTACTAATATGAGCAGGTGAGGGATGGGAGAAGATGGCATCAAAGGGGGACCTGGAAGGTGAGGTGAGAGAGAGGAAGGGAGGACCTAGATCTAATACAATATCAGAAAACCAGCACTACGGTAAGCCTCAAGAAGCTGTTTTTCTATATATTACTATAAGATGACATTGTCAGATAAGTCACATTGAAAATGACTTTGTTCTTGCATTTTTCATAGCACGGTGCATTTTACTAACCAAGGAATCAACTCAAATTTGGTGGGAGATCAATGCTCATCAAATACAGCACAAGGGCAGTGTTCCTCCAGAGATTCTTCCAGGTGTCAATCTGCAGGCCTTCTTGGAAAGCCTCCCTCCTTTTTTATTGCTCAC
>JAJPUD010000167.1:500050-581389 GCA_023553655.1 Myrmecobius fasciatus | reverse complement strand
AAAGGGTATGCACAGTTTGATAACTTTTTGAGCATAGCTCCAAATTGTTCTCCAGAATGGCTGTATCCGTTCACAGCTCCACCAACATACATTCTCTTTTTTAAAGGTTAATTCATGCCCTTTGTTTTTACATCATATATTTCTTCCCTATAAAAACTAATCTTGGGGGAGGAAGAATCTTTAGCAAAACCATTCCACACAGTGATCCAGTCTGATCAAACCTATAACATTCTTTATGTACAAAAAAAGAAAGCAGTATTTTTCTTCATCTGTCATTTGGAATTAAAATTGGTCAAATAGTTTCTTTTTAATTCACGGACTGCCCATGTTCAGGAATATAAAAAACTTTGCACTATTAGCATTTATTATAGAGACTGACTGGGAACACTGGAAAGATACAATGTTCAAAGAATTAAATTTAGAGTACACAGCATGAATATTCACTTATGTAAATTCTGTTCTCAAGATTTCTTCATGAAAAATCCATTTTATTCAAATAGGGACACCAGAATGCCAGAAGGAAGTTGGGTGGCCTGGAGTCAGGAAGGCTAGTTCAAATCTGTTCTCAGATACTTACTAACTGTGTGACTCTGGACAGGTCATTTAATTTCTGATTGCTTTAGTCTACTGAAAAAGGAAATGTTAAACAAATCTAATATATTTGCTTTAAAAAAATGGACATATTGGCATGCTATGGACCATCAGGTTCACAAAAAATTAGACATAACAGAACAACTACAGGAATTCTGGAAAGAAGGGGGGAAAGTAAAAGAGGGAGAGAAGGGTAAGGGATAAGAGGGAAAGAAAAGGAGAAAAAGAGGAAAAGATTAGACACATCACAATACAGTGAAAAGAATATGGATTTTGGAGTAGGAAACAGAGGATTGGTATTCAAATCCCAACTCTTCAATGAAGGAGGTATATGACCTTAAATAAGTCACTTAATTTTTATTGTCAATGTTTCCATATCTGGAAAATGAAAGGATTAGGCAAGATAATTGCTAAGGTTCTTCTCAGCTTTAAATCCTATGTTTGAGGGAGAACCATTGAAATCTAATTTATCCTCAACTCTTTCTTCTTCTTGGCCACCCATATCTAAGTAGTCATCAGATCAAGTCAAACAAATCTCCACAATATTATTTCATTTGCCCCTTCTTTACATTCATTCAGAAATTGCTTTATTTACTCACTATTTGGCAAAAACTGCTGGGAAAATTGGAAACTAGTGTGGAAGAAATTAGGGCTTGACCCATACCTAACACCATATACCAAGATAAGATCTAAATGGGTTCATGATCTAGATATAAAGAGGGACTTTGTAAGCAAGTTAGAGGATCGTAATATAGTTTATCTCTCAGACCTGTGGAGATGGAATAAATTTATGTCCAAAGAAGACCTGGAACTCCTAATTGAACACCAGATGGATAATTTTGATTATCTTAAGTTAAAAAGTTTCTGTACAAACAAAACAAATGCAGACAAGATTAGGAGGGAAGCATCAAATTGGGAAATCATCTTTACATTTAATGGTTCTGATAAAGGCCTCATTTCTAAAATTTATAGAGAATTGTCTCATATATATAAGAATTCAAGCCACTCTTCAATAGATAAATGGTCAAGAGATATGAACAGACAATTTTCAGATGATGAATTAAAACCATCTCTAGTCATATGAAAAGTTGCTCCAAATCACTATTGAGTAGAGAAATGCAAATTAAGACAACTCTGAGATACCACTACACACCTGTCAGATTGGCTAAAATAACAGGAAAAGATAACGATGAATGTTGGAGGGGATGTGGGAAAACTGGGACACTAATACATTGTTGGTGGAACTGTGAACAGATCCAAGCATTCTGGAGAGCAATTTGGAGCTATGCTCAAAAAGTTGTCAAACTGTGAATACCCTTTGACCCAGCAGTGTTTCTACTGGGCCTATATCCCAAAGAGATCTTAGAGGAGGGAAAGGGCCCCACATGTGCAAGAATGCTTGTGGCAGCCCCTTTTGTAGTGGCTAGAAACTGGAAACTGAAGGGATGCCCATCAATTGGAGAGTGGCTGAATAAATTATGGTATATGAATGTTATGGAATATTATTGCTCTGTAAGAAACGACCAGCAGGACGATTTCAGAGAGGCCTGGAGAGACTTGCATGAACTGATGCTGAGTGAAACGAGCAGAACCAGGAGATCATCATACACAGCAACAGTATTACATGATGATCAATTCTGATGGATATGGCTCTCTGCAACAAAGAATTGTCTCAAACCAGTTCCAATTGTTCACTGAAGAAAACCATATACACCCAGAGAGAGGGAAATGAAATATGGACCACAACGTAACATTTTCATGATCTCTATTGACATTTGCTTGCATTGTGTTGCCTTTCTCTGATTCTTTTTTTTTTCTTGTAGATAGGATTTTTCTTGCATAACTTCTCAAGCATTTCAACATTATTAACATGTAGTGGACTTCCTGCCATCTAGGGGAGGGGAGGGGACTGAGGGTAAAATTTGTAATGGAAAGCTTTGTAAAGATCAATGTTGGGGAACTACCCATACATATGTTATACAAATAAAAAGCTTTAATAAAAAAAAAAGAGAGAGAAAAAAAAAAGAAATTGCTTTATTTCAAAACGTCATCATCTCTTATCCAGGCTAAAACAAATGTCATCATACTGGATTCTTGATTCCAATTCAATCTATCACATAATTGCCAGAATTAATTCTCTTAAAGTCCCTTCCTCCTTTCTGTTCCATCTAACAAAATAGTCTATATCTTGATTCCTTACATTTTCAGTGTCCCCCATGTGTAGAATTCCCTCTCTCCTCACCTCTGTTTCCTGTCTTACCTGACTTCCATAAAGACTTAGCTGTAAGTTTGCCTTCTACAAGATATCTTTCCTGATTCTTCTTAATGCTACTACCTTCCCTCTGGGATTGGAGCAGAGTTTTGAAAGATACTAAGATTCTATGATACATAGGTAAAGGGAGTCCATTCTAGTTATGGGGGATTTAATAGCAGTTGTTGATTTGACTTCATAAATGCTTACTGGATTAGATAAAGAAATGGTGTACTATATAGAAGGGTGAGATGAAAGGTTTTATTATTGGCTTAGGTAAAATCAGTGTAACAGTTTACTTGACTTTATAAGTATATGCGTTAGTTCATTTGGAAGGAGCATTAATGGTGCTGATGTGGGCATGAAAATGGTATAATAACATTTATACTAGATTCCTAAAAAGAATTGGCCCCATTCAGACCCAAAAAGTAGCTTTCTTGCCCATCAAGAACTCTAAACTTGGAGACACCAAATGCCATTTCTTGCAATTGAAGAAATTACTAGTCTTGGCAGATTATCATGGAATAATCCTCATATAGACTAAATACTTCTGAGAAATAGTATTTGAATTGGTAACAAAAAGCCCCAATTATCATGCAATAATGGCTATATCCAAGGGTTACAGTTCCATAAAGAGATAAAGGAAAAGCCCATTTAGCCATTTTGGTCTATTTCCCAAAGGTCCTATGGAAAACTGAGCAAGAGATTTTAAATGGAACAGATTCTACTTTTGTCAATTGATCCAAAATACTGTTTAGTTTTTAGGGACAGATGCTCCTTTTTGGTCTACCCCAATTAGCCCATTGGAGCTGCCTGGTGCTCAGACATATCAAAAGACACACAGCTAGTAAATTGAACCAAATCTTCCTGATTCCATGGACAGAGTACTATCTACTTATGCATGTGCCATGAGATTCTCCACTATTGTCTTTATGAAGTGGACATTTTAGGAATATTTATAAATATATGTTGATAACTTTAAACACACACACACACACACACACACACACACATATATATATATATATATATATATATTAGTATTCTCAGGCTCTACTCTCTCTGCTAATAAAATATGCCATCCTACCACATAAAATTTCAGACCAATGTGATTTTTTTGATTAGCAACTCTGATAATTAGCAGGAATCAACATTTTTTTAATGACAGTAAAGCATTATATGATAATTTCTTCAAGGACAGAGAAATGTAATGACTAGAGAAGACATTAAAACAAAAAAATAAATCACAGATTGCCTTTACTTGAAGGTATTTTAATAGCTTCCAATGAAGTTAATATGTGCTAATTGAATAATATGGGTAAAAATGAGTACATATGATCTACAGCTTTACTCTTTCATATAATCAAATTGCTATAGACTCTATAAAAACTGGAAAATTCCCAAAAATGTGTTCCTGAGACACTCACTCAAGCTTTGTGTGTATATATGGAGAAAGGAGGTCATGCTCCTGAAGAGTTTCTAAGTTGGGAAGACAAACTAAAGGAACACACATCTTACACTTACACTTACACACACACACACACATGCATGGGCATCCATACATACACAAAACAAAATCCAACATCTGTATTCATGTGTGTGTGTATATATAAACTTATATGTGCCCATATATACAAATCTGGTCTTTTCTAATACAGTGCAAACACCTTGAAGGCAGGGGCCCTTTCATTTTTAACTTTGCATCCCTAATCTTGGAACAGTACCAGGGACATACTAAGTAGTATTTATTACATGCTTTTTGATTGGTATGTCAAAAGACTTAAGAAGAATTATGCTATAGCATGACAATTTTTCTCCCACCCACTTCACTGTCCCCTCACAAAGTAAGAGTCGACCCAAAATATTCATTAAGTTTCTATTATATTCAGGGAATTCTGCTAAAGACTAATTCTAAATCATAGAATCATAGAATTAGAAAGAGGGAAGGCATGATAATGGCTACCTAGGCAAACTCAAACTCTTAGGATGATTCCAACAATGAAATTATAAAGGTCAAGGATGAAGAGAACTAAACAAAGGTCACTGGATATTTAGATTAGGAGGTTGCTGGCAAATCCAGAGACAGCAGGTTTAGGGTGTGTTAGCGATGGAAACCAGCTAGTTAGTGGTTAAGAAAATAGGTAAGAAGAAAGAGAGGAATCTTTCAAAAATAACTTTTTACAAAAGTTTTGCATTTAAGGGGAAGAGACAGATGGATAGTAGCTGATGAGACAGATGTGTCAAGGAAAGGATTATTTTAGGATCAGGGAGACCTGAGAATGTTTACAGGCAGATGGAAAGGTGTCCATGGAGAGTAAGAGATGGAAGATGCCTGAGACAAGTGCAGGTTGGCATCTTCTCTAAAGCTTAGTTTTAGAGAATTGCCTTGGGCCCTGGAGCATAAGATCTTCTGGGCTCCAAAGCTGGCTCTTGATCAATAGTCCCACACTGGTTCCCTCATCTGATAGGAGGAATCCCATATGAGATAATTATTCACTAAAGAATTTAATTTTTTTAACCCAAATGGAAGAATTTACATTGATTCTTATTATATTCCATTGTTTTGGACACAACTCAAAGTTTTAACATATTGAAATATTTTTGAAATCTGAATATGTAATCTACTTTGTTCCCTATCCATCTCATATTTGTGAAAACTTTAAAGTGGATAAACATGTTCTCTGTTGTTTGATTAAAAAAAAATGTTCAATAGTGTTATTCTAGGCATAGATACCCAGGTTACTTTACTGGAGAACTGCTTCCAAGTTGATATCAAACTCACTGGATCCAGTCATTTGCAGACTCCTCAATCCACCAACTGTACTATTATATTACAAAGGAAAGAACACTGGAGTTTTATCAGGCATTTTCCCAGGAGATGTGGGTTCAAATTGTGTCTCTAAGTCCATATGGGAGACATTTGCAAGTCATAACCTCATTTTCCTCATCTATCAAATGAGAAGGTTTGACAGCATTGACTTTGACATCCCTTCTAGGCTTATGATGCCATGATGTATAGTTCCCATCTCTAATCTTCAGCATATAAAAACAGTATAAGAGATAGTCAACTGCACTGCTAAAATCTAGTTCAAGGATATCAATAGCCATCATTCACCAAGCAGCATTTTAATAGTCTTTTGTAATAAGAAGTTTGCTTTCTTTTTCACAGTACCCTAAGGGAGCCAAGGAAGAGAAGGTGGCCTTTTTCCCCCCTCCCAATAAGGTGTGGTAGAAGAGTGAAAGAAAATAGATTTCTGTTCATTTATTTTTAATAAAGAAATGAAAGGGTCTACAAATGTGACCTGATCTGTGCACTTTCAGATGTGGTCACAGCATTATTAGTTTTATTAAACTATTTTACTTTTTTACCAGAGAATTTTTTTTTGTACGTATGAAAACTTTTTTTTTATTTTTTTAATTTTATTTGCATAACATATGTGTGGGTAATTCTTCAACAATAACCCTTACATAGCTTTCCGTTACAAATTTTTCCCCCAACTTCCCACCCCTCCCCTAGATGGCAGGATATCCACTACATGTTAATTATGTTAAAATATTGGTAAATCGAATATATGAATACATATTTCCAAACTTGTCATTGTTGTGCAAGAAAAATCTTATCTACACAAAAGATATATCAGATAAAGGAAACTCAATGTAAGCAAACATCAATCAAGGAGTATGAGAATGTTATGTTGTGGTCCACATTTCACATCCCTCTGGGTGTATATGGCTTTCTTCAGTGAACAATTGGAGGTGGTTTGAAACATTTCATTGTTGAAGGGAGCCATGTCCATCAGAATTGATTGTCATATAGTACTGTTGTTGCCATGTATAATGATCTCCTGGTTCTGCTCATTTCACTCAGCATCAGTTCATGTAAGTCTCTCCAGGCCTCTCTGAAATCATCTTGCTGGTCATTTCTTACAGAACAATAATATTCCATAATATTCATATACCATAATTTATTCAGCCATTCTCCAATTGAAGGGCAACTATTCAATTTCCAGTTTCTAGCCACCACAAAAAGGGCTGCCACAAACATTCTTGCACATGTGGGGCCTTTTCCTTCCTTTATGATTTCTTTGGGATATAAGCCCAATAGAAATGCTGCTGGGTCAAAGGGTATGCACAGTTTGATAACTTTTTGAGCATAGCTCCAAATTGCAGAGAATTATTTTTTTAAGTAAATAAAATTAAAAATAAAAAATAGTTAAGAGGCATCTGAAGTTGGGGCAGGGGCCTAGAAAAAAGGATACAGTGATGATATGAAACAATTTCACTTCCTTTCCAACTGTGTTCAAAGCCAGTCCTACTTTGAGATCTCTGGGATTAGTTAGGAGAATTCAGAGTACATCAATAGTCCTCTACTTTTTCCATATGTAATCTTTCTCTCCTCATCACATCTTGAAAGAAAATCTCTGAAATAAGTTAAAATTGAAAAGTGGCTCCCTCACAAGTAGGTTGAGTGCTCGAACCTCAGAAATAAACATCCCAGACCCAATCTCCTTCAAAAGGAGCCCAATTTGCCTTATTACCTATTAAATGGAGATAGTGCCCACCACACTGTGCTTAGAGACTTCTGGGAGATTTTGAATTTCACCAGCCCCCACCTTACCACCAGTCATGAGACTCCCTGATGCTGTTAGACATTTCTAACGTGAGGACATATGGGTCCCAGAATGTGAATTTGAGTAAAAGGCAAGAAGAGACAATGGAATCAAGAAGAAACTTTATTGGAAGCAAAGGTAAAATTCTAATCTGAACATTTCCTGAGAGGAAACATGCAAATCAAGCTACATGCAAATAATACGCAAATTTCATGTGAATCAGTTCTGAAAATACTAATGGACAACCTAGTACCTACATTCCGATGGGACCCTTAGGAAAATCCTAGTGAAAACAACTGAGATGGAGCCTCTTGGAGCCTGATGACAGCTGTGGAAATGATATGTGAGAGATGCTTTCGGATTTGTTTCTGCTACATATGTTTACAAGTGAACCCACTGGTCTCTTATAATATTTTCACTTAATACATTTAAATTCCAAAAATAAACAAAAACATATTAATTTAGTTGAATTCATAATGAAAACTCCTTAAGAGGGTGGGCTATTTTTTTTTTCTGTTGTATTCCTGACATCTCATGCATTATAATGCTGTCCTTCTACAGACTATTTCTGATTTATCTTGAAAGTATGTTTTTTTGTGGGCAGCTAGGTGATACAGTAGATAGGATGCCAGACCTGGAGCCAAGAAGTCTCATCTTCCTGGATTCAAATGTGCTCTCAGACACTTGTTAGCTGTGTGATCCTAGGCACATTACTTAAATCTGGGTGCCTCAGTTTCCTCATCTATAAAATGAACTGGAGAAAGAAATGGTAATTCACTCCTGTATAATTTTGCTACAAAAACCCCAAATGGGATCACAAAGAGTTGGATGTGTCAGAAAACAGCTGAACAACAACTTTTTGTACATTGTTATTTGCATTTTGTCTCACCTGTTGGACTATAAGCTACTTCAGGTCTTACCTTTATTGGTATCTCCAGTGCTTAGCATAGTACCTTGCATATAGTAGGTGCTAAATAAATGCATATTAACCCATAAAGAAAAGATTGATTATTGGGAAATGAACACAGATTTTCAAAAAATGTGATCTCTCCTATTAATTAGACCAGGAAGGAGTATTGCAGATGAATCCCATGTCTTTGAACCAGAGGGTCATAATGGGCAGACCCTAGCTCACCTCCTTGCCTACAGCAGAGTGCTCAATCACTGTTACAATTTTAGATGTACTAATATATACCATTACAGAACAGCCTAATGCATCACTTTTTAAATGGATATGTAGAACATGGGGCTAAGGCAAGGGAAGGTCTGAATCCCACTAGACAGAAGCAAGAGAATTAAGAAAATGAGACTCAAAAAAGGGAGGGAGGATGAAAAAGTATTGGTTTAAACACTGTCCTTCAGATCTATCTCTGCCAAGGATGACATCATTAGGTCTTCTTCAAACAACATAATCTATCCTCATGTGAGCCTTGAAGGGATGGGCTCTAAGAGAGATGGGTTGACTTTGAAGGTCAGAAACTGTGTGGATGTTGCAGTTCAGTATTTGCTTATTTCATTTCTATAAAGTAAAGCACATGTTTCTGTTACATTCTTGTAGGAGATATTTGGCCTCCAGTCATAGCCTCCATGTTTACTATACAAATACTGGCCAGGGGATTTGCAAAGAGATGGAACTTCCCAAGAATCTGGTGGTGAAACACTCCAGTGAGTTATACAAACAAATGGGGTGAGCCCTTTGAAATTGGACTACAGTAGAAATGGAAGTGATGTATTCCGGGAGCCTCAAATGTGGACTTCCCAATTCAGTGATTGGGATCAAAATCACATCCCAATATCTGCCCCAATCTGTTGCTAACTAGATTGTAGAGCCAATGAGAATCTGCCTCATAGAATTTAAAAAATTAAAAGTACTCTAAGCAAAGGTTATGAATTAAGGGTCCTGAGCAGCAGGAGTATAGGAAAGAAAATGTTAAAAGTTGTGGAACTGGACAATGCAATTTAAAAAGTCTTGATCTAGAATGCAAACAGTAGAAAATCAGGTTTGATCTATTTTTAAGGCTTTTTTTTTTCATTTTCCCTTAATAGTATGATAGATTTAGATCTGAAAGGGGCTTCTGAGATAATTTAGTACAAATCTTTCATTTTATAAATAAGGAAACAGACTCATGGAGGGTCTTGCCCAAGATCACAAAAGTAGAAACAAGATTACATTTGAATATAGATCCTTTTACACCAATCCAGTACTTTTCCCACCCCACCACAAATATTTGTTGAATTGAATTTACTTTAATATCCCTGGCTATAAAACTATGCATTTGTATAATTAGAGATTT
Source organism: Myrmecobius fasciatus (assembly GCA_023553655.1). Lineage (NCBI taxonomy): Eukaryota > Metazoa > Chordata > Mammalia > Dasyuromorphia > Myrmecobiidae > Myrmecobius > Myrmecobius fasciatus. The sequence continues at coordinate 571,643 of JAJPUD010000167.1, read as the reverse complement.
TTTTTTTAGCATAGACCAAATTTAATACATTAGTAGCAACACTTCCCCTGTTTGCTCCTATCTACTCCTGAACTTCTTTTTGCTTTCTTGAGTTTATCTTGAAAATGTTTAATTGATACTGTTTTCTTTTTCCTTTTTTTTTTTAATCACTATCATTCTACACTTAAAATTCTCCCAAGACAGCTCTCCCTTGTAACAAATAAGTATAGTATTGCCGAACAAAACAAATTCACTCATTGGCTGGTTCTCCTTCATGCCTATTTTTCACCCCCTTTCTGACAAGTATTTATTAAGCAAGGATTATGTGTAGTGCACTGTATTAGGCAACAGGGACACCCAACAGAAACCATTTACTTGTCTTGTCAAATAACTTTAAAATTTTAGTGAAATTAAAATGGCCCTGAGCCAGACCCAGATGTGATTCTAGACCCCTGCAGCCAAACGCTTTATAGTTCATTTAGAAACCACAGGTCGTTTCTGGCTTTGGGGTACAGCATTGGTATCAGAATGACAGCTTTATCCCAGACAGATCCTCAGCAGATTTTCACAGAGAGAAGCTATCACCTCTTCCTTCCCTGTTCAGAGTCAGAAGGAGGTGGATTTGGCTGTTTTGTCCAATTCTGGGAAGCAGCCCCACTTGGAGACAGATGAGAGTTTGTAACTGCTTCTGCATTTGCAGCAGCTGGAGCCTCAGAAAAGAAGGTTTTCTCTCCCACCAAAATCCCTGACACTGCTGGATGATCCAGCATTGGAAATGGATGTTTTTATTAATGAACACAACACTAAAGAAGACACCTTACCATCTGTTTTGGCACCGCACCCTAAGGACCATGCAGCTTTTGCATCTGATTTGTGATAAGAATGTCCCATTTGTTGTCTCCCCCCGGATAGATTTTCAGCAGGAATTAGTTCAACTTTTCTATGTGTATCCTTAATATAGCACTTTGCACACTGGGTGCATTTAATGAGAGCATTTTCTTTCCTTCCTTCCTTCTCTCCCTCGACCTTTTTTGCTCTCTTCCTGCCCCTTCCTTCCTTCCTTCCATCTCTCCCTCCCATCTTTCCATTTCCTTGCCTTCTATCTTCCCTCTTGAGTTCCTTTCTCCCTCCCTCCCTTCCTATTTTCCTTCTTTCCATGTTTCTTTTCTTCTTCCCTACTTTCTTTTCTTCCTTTTTCTCTCTACTTTCTTTCCTTTCTCCTTCCTTTCTTTTTTCTTTCCCTCCTCCTTTCCTCCCTTTATTTATCCCTCCCTTTCTTCCATCTTCCCTCCATTCTCCCATTAATCCTTCCTCCCTCCCTTCATCTCTTCCTTTCCCTTCCCCCCTGCTCCCACCTTTTCTTCTATTTTCCTTTAATTTCCCCCTTCTTCCTTCCTATCTTCCTTTTCTTTCCTCCTTCCCCCCTCCTTTTATCCCTCCTTCTTTCTTTTTTCTCTCTTTCTATCCATTCCAAGGGCCTCTTAGGAAATTGAGTCTCTTATCACTCTGCTGATCCTTTCCTCTAGTTTTCCATGTTTTCTAAGAAGTTCTGCCCAGGCCCATTACTATGAATCACAGTATGTTTTCATCTAACTTTGCAACAATAGCTCACACATCTGATGAAGAAATCAATGAAGCTTATATGGTTTTTAATTTGGGAATATTATTTATAGGGCCTTTCAATATTCTCTTCAACATAGTCATTTAAATCAGTTGCCAAGGCTGTCTCTGTGCATGTATGCCCACATGGAAATGCATTTTTATTTGTTTTTCAGAAAAGGAAGGTAACTGTACCTAGTTCCTCCTCACCAACCTCCCCCCGCCCGCCAAAAAAAAAAAAGGCCAACGTTGTTATAGTGGTAATTTCTGTAGTACCAAAAAAATTGGAAAATTGGAAAAATTGTGGATGGGTGAGATGAGCTCTGAGACTTTCTCCCATTCTGGATTTGAAAGTTTGAGATGGATCAAAAGAACAATGTATACAATGATTATGGATAAGGACTGGGACTATGAGAGGTACCCTGGCTGTTCTAGAGACACAGTCAGATCATCAAAAGAAATGAATCTCAGAGCTTTATGACATTGGGAATGACTACAACAATGTAAATCAAAAGGCCACTTCACAGGAAACCCAAAAGAACATTTGAAAAACCAATGAGAGTGCTAGATAACCAATATGGAAACCCACTTTGTGTCCTCTTAGCAAAGAGCCTAGACCACATTACATATGCTCACTCTACCAGGTGGTCTTGCTTCTCTGTCTTTGTTCATTACAAAGAAGGTCACTTTCAATAATGATTATGACTTAAAAACAATCACATGAAAACAATAGTAAAACTCACTGAAAATATAAATGGACATTCTAGTTGCACAAAAGAGAGAGCTTCACTATTCTTCAGGAATATAGACTCCCTCCAGTCTCCAATCACCATCCATCTTGCAAGAGATGTACTTTCTTGTAGACTATTTACCTGTTCTTATTTGAAAAACCAATGAAGGTGCTAGATAACCACTATGGAAACTCACTTGTATCTTCCCAGTAAAAAGTCTGGACCACATCCCATATACTCTACCAAATGCTTTTGCTTCTCAGTTTTTGTTCATTACAAGGAAGGTCACTTTCAGTAATGATTATGACTTAAAAACAATCACATGAAAACAATAGTAAAACTCATTGAAAATATAAATGAAGGGACATTCTACTTGCATAAAAGAGAAAGCTTCACTGTTCTTCAGGAAAATAGGCTCCCTCTAGTCTCCAATCTAGAGGGATTCCTTCCATCTTGCAAGAGATGTGCTTTTGTGTGGGTTATTTATCTATTCTTACTGTCCCTCTTTTCCTTCTACATTCCAAACACTACTATTCACTGCTTCCCAAACTAAATTGCAACATTCCCAAATCCACAGTGGATTGGAATTGGTTCTACTTGGCCACAAACTGAAAAACTTTGATGGAGGTGAAGGGTCAAGCTTGCCATATTTCATCTTAATTGCACTCAGAGAATGGACTATATACTTTTCCAATGTGAGACAGACTTCCAGCACACAATGGCTCTCAAACACCTTGGACTTTGCATTTTTATGCCATTCTATTGGCCTGTGTTTTTGTCAGTCTATTTGGAATGGGGAAATGTTATCTTAAGCAATAAAAGAATACACTTTCAGATGGCTTTGTTTTAGCTAAACATTCTTGCTCTGCCATGAGGAAGTCCCAGAACTGTTCAAATTTAACAGTCTATAAAGAGAAGCTAATAGGTATATTTGGTCTTTACTGAAATTCTAATTAGAGACAGATACACCAAGAGGAGCAAAAGTTCAAGAAAAATCAATACTAGTAGCAGGGCTAGTCCTTGAGGAATGAGACATCCAGAGCTATTTGGAATAGAGGGCATTGATAAATATAGGTATTAGTCGTGACCCTTGGAATTCCTGAATCTCTAACAATCAAGGAAAAGTCACCTGCATTGCCTTGGCTGGTCCCTAGATTTGACCCTTGTAGAGGGCATATGCATGATTATGAAATTCAAATTTGTAGCACCTGACTTTATTATAGCACAGAATCTATATAAGCTAAAAAGGCAATCTCAATAAACTCATAACAGTCCTTGAACACTTTTGTAATTTTCTCACTGACAGTCTCCTGTAGAATTATTCCCAAGGACTTTTAAAGTGTTGGTGAGGAATTCAGAAAACAAATGACTACTGAACTTTTGAGTGTGGATACTTTTTAGAGAGAAGTGCAATTTAGATTGTAGTTGAAGTTGGCAGAAGCATTGGAATCATGTGAACTTCTGAAGAGGTTAAGAGGCATTTGAGGGGGAAGAAAAGAAGAAGGATGAGAAGGGAGAGGACAGTGATTCACATTTCTATAGCCTTTTATATACATTATCCTATTTGATCTTCACAACAATCTTGAGAAGTAGAGACTATTCTTCTCCCCATTTCACAGATGAGGAAATTGAGATTGACAGATTTCAATGAGCTCTCAGAGGCAGGAATAAAGTCTAGGATCTCCACAATCCAAATCTCACTGACCACTGGAAAAATCAGAGGATCTTGATCCCTCGAGTAGGAAGGAATCTTGGAAGGCAATGAGTCAAACTCCCTCATTTTGCAGATAAACTGAAGCATCACTACAGGTTAGCAAGCTAGATGGGAGTCAAAGGCAGCAGAGTAGAGTAACATGAGTTTTCTTGAGCAATACAAAGAGAAAGAGAACTTAATGGTGTTTGGATGCAAATTGAAACACTATTTTTCACTTTATTTTTTCATTTTTTTTTCCTTTTGGTCTCTTTCCTCTTTCAGAACATAGAAAAATATATTACATGATTGCACATATATAACCTATATCAATCTGCTTACTATTATAGGGAGGAGGGAGAAAATTTGAAACTCAAAATTTAAAAAAAATGTTTAAAATTGTCTTTACATGAATTTGGGAGGAAATAAAATATTATTATTATTATTATTATTTATTTTTTTTATTTTTTTTGCTGAGGCAATTGGGGTTAAGTGACTTGTCCAGGGTCACACAGCTAGGAAGTGTTATGTTAAGTGCCTGAGGCCACATTTGAACTCAGGTCCTCCAGTCTTCAGAACTTGTGTACTGTGCCACCTAGCTGCCCCAAATATTTTTTTAATTTACATTAAAATTAATGGGAAAAATCACAAAGATCTGAAGTCAGAGGAACCAAGATCATATCTGACCTCTTTTGCTTGCAATCTTGAACAAGTCATTTTCCCTCTTAGCTTTCTCATCTGCAGAATGAAAGTGTTATACCAAGGTCCTTTCCAGCGCAAGATGAAGAATCTTTGGGCCACAGGATGGGAAACAGAATGCTTAGCATTTTGATTTGATGGTATTGTTATGAAATTCCAGTGGGATAATAGGCATGGGGTATCAGGGTATGTATATGAGTATGTGATAGACATAGCACATGTGTGTTACATACATGTACATCCACATATATGTATGTGTCTTACACATCTACATCAGGAGACTGGATATGTGTGCACATACACGGGTGCATCCCCAGTCCACCAGCATCCCTTCGCTATGTCATGTTTTTTTTCTCATTAACGCAATCAAGCATCAAGGCTGAATCTGATTTCATAAGGTATAAGGAAATCTCAGGTGATGGGAAACTCCCATTATCATTAGAATTTGGCACCTTCTCTATAATTTAGAGCCTCAGAGAGGCTCTTGGAATGATGAGAAGCTTAACAGTTCAGAGTCACTAAGCCAATATGTCTCAGGAGCAAGACTCAAACACTTGGCTTTGAAGTCAACTTCCTATCTGCTATCCTAAGCTGTCTCTCCAAATTATAGGATTATCATTATAAGTTACTTCTGCAAATCAACCTCCAAAAGTCAGTAAAAGGAATGATAGTCAAAATAAAGAAATTCTCCAATCTGGAAAGCTTAGGATGAGTCCAGAGGACATCACCATCACTGGGAATACTAAGAAATCTTAGAGTATCCAAGGTATTATTGGATTAAGAAGTACTGGTCAAGCATTTATATGCATTGATGGTATATAATTTCATGGCAGTGATGATATTGACTCATGCTTTACGATCAACAACGTGCTTAGGATCTTGATCTTCAAGACTGCTATGTATTAGGTTCAAAGCCCTGAAAATACCTAGTCACTCTCTCCTCTGCATACACTTGTGAAATGTATATACATTTCCTTTTTTCTGGGTTATTTTTGGAAGAGAATTTGCTTTGACTATAACTCCTCTTTACCGACCCGTCCACAGTAAATTCTCTTCTGAAAGGTTTCGGCCCATAAATCAATTTCACCAAACATTCCCTGTTCTTCTAAAGCAGGAAGAAGTTGTAAAACTCCACATTTACAATCTTTCTGTTCAACTCTTCAAGGAGGGCAAGCCAAGCCCCTAGACAAATTAATTTTTTCTCAGCCTCACTTGATCACTCTCCTGGAAACACTCACACAGTTTTTCATACTGGGAGGAAAGTGGAGTGAAGAGGGAAGGGGAAAAAGAAGAGAGAGAGAAGGGAGAGAGAGAGAGAGAAGGGAGAGAGAGAGAGAGAAAGAGAGAGAGAGAGAGAGAGAGAGAGAGAGAGAGAGAGAGAGAGAGAGAGAGAGAGAGAGAGAGAGAGAGAGAGAGAGAGAGAGAAGCAAGCCATGGGCAGATGACATGCAAATGATTTCTGATTTCACCTTGCTAGAGATTAAAAAGAGACGAAAAACCAAAACAATCTTTACTTTATCAAATGAATGTCTTCTACTGGGCCTGAATCCCAAAGAGAACATAAAAAAGGGGAAAGGACTCACATGTTTGTAACAGCCCTTTTTGTGATGGCAAGGAACTGGAAACTGAGTGGATGTCCATCAGAAGGAGAATGGATGAATAACTTATGGTACATAAATGTTATGGAATATTATTATTCTATAAGAAATGATCAGGAGGATGATTTCAGAATTTCAGATGATTTCAGCCTTGGAGAGACTTACATGAACTGATGCTGAGTGAAGTGAGTAGAACCGAGAGAACTTTGTATATAGTAACAGCAAGATTATGTGATGATTAGTTTTGATAGACGTGGCTCTTTTTAACAATGAGATGATTCAGGCCATTTACAGCAGACTTGTGATGGATAGAACCATCTACATCCAGAAAGCTCTATTAGGACTGAATGTAGATCACAACATAATTTTTTCACCTATTTTGTTGTTGTTTGCTTGCTTCTTTTTTTTTTCCTCATTTTTTCCCTTTTTGATCTGATTTTTCTTGTGCAGCATGATAAATATGGAAATATGTATAGAAATTTGGATATGTTCAACATATATTGGATTATTTTCTGTGTAGGGAGGAGGTGGGAGAATGGGGGAGAGAAAAAATTGGAACACAAGGTTTTGCAAAGATGAATGTTGAAAACTATCTTTGCATGTATTTTGAAAAATAAAAAGCTATTTTTTTAAAATGTATGCCTGCTTCTGAAAGGACCAAAATGTTGACTTTCAACAAACGCTCAGAAATGACAGTCCCTGGCACTTGCTGACACAAGCAAGCAAAATTGGAGCACAACTCTTAATAGCTCCCGAGAGTCCACTGGAATACTTAATGACCCCTCCAGACGAGGTGGCAAATCATGCCAGAGACTGCGTCCCCTGATACCACATGGGCTCAATTCCAAATCCAAGTCAGTGTTCTGACCCTTATCTTTAAATTCCAGTGTCAGCTGGAAGACGCAGATACCAAAAGCATGAGCTCCAAGCTCAATAATACCGCCAGATTACTTTCTGAGCACACAGCTTAGGCACAGTTGATTTGTTACTTTCAGTGATTTTATCCCCATCACATAATTTAGCATTTGCTATATGTTTAGACATATAGGGGGCACAAATTACAAATACAAATTGCTTTAATAGCTTACAACTCCCCTAAGACCTTTGGGATACCTTGTATATTTAGCATTGACTATACCTACTGTATTTGCCATAGATGGACAGATAGACAGAAAAAAAAAATGGAGGCAGCCTGGATTAGTGCGTCAAAAGCTGCCCCCTAAACCAAGGCTTGAAGCCCTTTTTCAGACATGATCGTGAAAACCAGATCAAGCCACCAGACCCTTTGCAGCTCCTTTAAATGAAAGTAATGGTTCATATTTATATTGAGAGAGGGAGCTTCCACTTTGGAAAATAATTGACACAAATGAAATCCCAAACCCCTGTCTCGATTCAGTACTTACTATGCATGGATTTCTCTCTCACACACACACACACACACAGCACTTAGTATACACATTGCATACTACTTCCCACATGCTTCCAAATAATTCTCCAAAGGTTAAAAGTCTCACAGCAATTTTCATCTGCATTGGCACAGGGAAATAGTCTTCTCACCAGGGAACTCGCTAGTCTACATAATGAAATTACAGATCCAGGGGCCCCTCAAAAAATAACTCTACATGGATTTCTATGCACTCACATGTTTTTTTAAGCCAGATACAGCATTGATTATGTTAATACAGCATATTATTATTATTATTATTGCAAAAAGCAGCATGGTAAAGTGAATAGATGATCAGCCTTGGAGAGAAGGAGACCTGGCTTCGAGTCATGTGTCTAACACATACTAGCTGAGGGATTGTGAACAAGTAACTTCATTTCATCAGAGTCAGAAGTTAAGCTCTAAGACTGCACTTTATAGACAAGTTGCTTACCTGCACTGGTCAAGGAGTGTCTATGTAAGAATTCACCACACCAATGAAATCAAAGGCTCAAATTTTATATGGATATAGATATATAGAGATATATAATGTGTATATCTATCTATCTATATTGAATGTGCATATATGTATATACATGTATACTATAGTTTATATGTAGTTTACATGCATATGCACATATATACATATATTCATGTGTGTATGAAAATATACACTACTCACCATGAATGGGCTTTATATAAATTAAGTCATCAAGCATACTGTCATGGATCCAGCACCTACTATGTGCCAGGTGCTGTAAAGCATACTGCCATGCACCCATTGTCAGTCATTAAGCACCTACCATGTGCCAGTTACTGTACTAATAAATGAGGATGCAAAGGCAAAAACCAGTGCCTGTTCTCAAGTAGTTTACAATCTTAGCATTTACTGCACAAGCTATCCTATAAATGTTGCACATTTAGCATTTATTATGCATAAGGGACTAGTTCTTAAGTTAATCTACATAGCTAAGTTATCTCCCAACAAGCTTATTATACTCTTTCCAGACAGAGAACAGGCTGAACACAATGGAAAAGGTGCTGGATTTGAGAAGAGGAAAGAGAGAAGGTGAAGGACATAAGCATTTATGTAGCACCTACTATGCACCAGTCACTTTACAAATACTAATTAATAATATTATCTCATTTGATTCCCCCCCCCCCAAAAAAAAAAAAAAACTCCAAGAGATAGGTTTTATAATCCCCATTTTACAGTCAAGGAAAGAAGTAACTTAACTTGCCCAGAGTTACATAGCTAGAAAGTATCTGAGACTGGGTTTGAACTCATGTCTTCCTGGCTCCAGGTCCAGAGCTCCAGATATTGCCCCAAGGACCTGGTTCTGAATCATGGCTCTGCAATTTATTAGTTCAATGCCTTTCTCTTAGCCTCTTACAGGTTTTCTACTGGCTCAACTACAAAATCAGAGAGTTGGACTAAGTGACCTCTGAGATCATTTCCAACTCTATGATCCAAGTCTCATAAACAATGAGCTAATTTCTCAACTTGATGGCTGACATGAAGGACAGTTACAGTGATCTGTTCACTACTAATTGATGCCTAGAGAAGAGAAGTTTTCTGATTGAATGTAAGCATCTTGATGTTTCTTTTTGTGCTCTGGGACCTGGCACATAGTAGTCTCTTTAATATGTTTATTGATTGATTCATCCAAAATTACACAGTAGGTAGCAACAGAGCCTGAATCTGATATTCCTTTGGGAATTCCCAATAGCATTTGGTTAGTGGATATGTATTAAAGGTAAACAGGGAATATACATTGTTATAGATTAAAATCTTTATTTAATTCTAATGGAAAGAGTGTTTTGGCCCAAAGGTTTAATTCAATTCACTAAACATGAAATGTTTATGGACTTTCTTCTTCTTCAAGGCTGAATGGCAGGTCTCTTCACAATAAACCTGCAAACTAAACTTGTCATTATTTCATACCCAACACACCCTGCTTTAGGGTTTCAGGGCTAGTGGGAACAAGTGAAAATCACGGGCCTCACAGGAATATCCTGAAAGTAAGGCCCACCTACTTAGCAACATCAATAGAGAAGAGATTCTCCTTTCTTAGTAAAAGTCTATAATCACAGCAGCATAGTGATATTAGATGAGTCAAGGCAATGGAATGTTTATGCTTTAGAGGGAACTTTTAAGTTCTTCTTTAGGCTATTTATTGTCTGTGGAGCTGACAAGAGAACAGGAAATAAAATATAATGGAAATTACGTCATTTTCATGAGGGTATGGATAGTTTTGAGTTTTTAACCTGTACTATGTGCCAGAATCTGGCACGTAATAAGAGCTCAAGAAGTGCTGGTTGGTTGGTTGGTTGAAGAAAGCTCTGGTTAAGCAATTAGAGTATTGGTTTTGCCACTCAACAGCTGTGTGGGGCTTAGAGAAAAGTTCCACATCTTCCTTAATATCAGCATTACATAAGTTAAAATGGGGAGACTGAATGATCTGTAAGAAATTTTCCATTATGGTGTTATACAAAAAAAAAAAAAAAAAGACATTGGTGAATATAAGCCTATCTATGGCCAAGATGGCAAAAGGCCTTGAGTTCTTGCTATATGATGTATGATGACTTGTATTGAAGGAACTGGGGATATTTCATTTAGAGAAGAAAAGACTCCTTGAGTCAGCTATTGGAAATTAACACAGTACCAAAAACTCCTACAATGATCAGCCATAAACTGGGCTTCAGAGTGGAGGAAAAATCTGTCTCTGAAATTAGGCATCAGGGTACAAACTGGACAGAGCACTTGAATTTTCCATGTTGTTTGACCTCCAAGAAAGAGATTCAATCTGCCTGGGACTCAGTTTTCTCATCTGTAAAATAAGGATTTACTTTTGAGTTAATCTCTGCCAGCTCTAGATTTATGATCTACTGAATAAGTCACTGAAGATAAAAATCCCTCTCCCAGTCTTGCTTCTTTCCTTTTTTTTTTTTTTTTTTTTTCCTTTGGTAGGTGACTGATGTTCCCAGAATTCATGGAACTATCATTCGAACTTTTCTAAATAAGAAAAAAGGGCTAGGGAAAATGTCTTCAAGCTGACGGATCTCTTCAACCAAATCTCCAAGGCTGAGACAATTCAGAGGATGGGAACAGATGTGGAAGCCCCTTCATCCCTGCACATCCAGGATGTTGGTTAGCTCAAAATGCGTCACTGCCTTTTAAAGTTCACAAACCCTGTCTCTTTTTAGGTACAGAGAGCCATAAAACCCAGCCTTGAAAAGGCAGTTGATTCATACACCAACATTAATACACCTCTGCCTCCTCTCCATTTATTTTCATGAGACATTCAGCAAATTTAAGCTGTTTTTTGAAAAACAGGCCATATGTCCTTTTGGAAGAAATAAAGAGAAAGACCAAGAGAGATACAGAGTGAAGAGGGTAAAGAATGGCTGGTTTTCAGGGTCAAGACGAGCTTTTCGATAGGCCAGCTGCACACACTGCTTGGAATGTTTTCCTTTCAACACTTAACAAGCAGTGGAATCTTTCAACACATTGAAGAGTCAAATGAGTCTTTAAGAAGAGAGCTCATTTCATTTCACAAGTTTAAAAAAAAATAGAGAATGTATCAGCTTTGTCAAGAGGTTTAACTCAGACACTTTTATCTTATTTGAAATATGGTTGGCATTCTACATGCCCTACTTGAGAGTAAAAAATGTACTTGGTCTGGCTTGAATGAGGACGGCCTGGTTTTCCAACCTGTCCCGTGGGCTAGGTCTGGAGTGATCCTCAAGACATGCATATTGGATGCCCCATTAGCTCCTTGAGAATAAAAGCTAGTTTTTTGTTTTGTTTTGTTTTGCTTTATTTGATATTCTCAGGGTTCCTGGCACACAGTGGGCACTAAATAAATGTTTACTGACTTAACTGGCTCAGGGAACCAAGGCTTGAGCCATTACAAAAGCTTTCTGGAAGTCTTGGTTCAAAAGCCAGCCTATGAGAGGGCAGGTATGACCTTTTTTTCCTTCAGTATAGACAATACAGGGGTGGAGAATCTCTGTTCAACTGTAGTTATCTTTATCATCATTGTAATAATCTTAAATTAGAAGAGTTCCAGTGAGCAAGGACACTATAGAAAAGCTTGGTCCAAATCCTATTTTAGACACTACACCTGTGTGACCTTGGACAGATCACCTCTTCCCTAGGTCTCAGCTTCCTTGTCTGTAAAACAGGCAGATAAAATGGCCTTTGAGATCCATTCTGGTTCTACATCTACAATCCCATGGTCCAGTCTCCTCTTGAATGTGTTAGAAGTGAGAAGATCTAGCCTCAAATGACCTGGATGATATTGGGCAAGACATTTTACTTTTGGTCAGTTTAGTTTCCTTATCTCTAAAATGAAATGAATGGATTAATAATCTATAGCATCACTTCTAGCTCTAAATATATCATGCTGATTTCTGAAGATTCCTCCATTCTCTTTGCTTTTTTACCCACCACACCCCACATATTAGGGCTTCCAAGTCCATCTGATCTCCCACCAAATTAAACCCTTCACTTCCATGAGGCACTGCCTCATACATAATCTTCCAAAGCTCTTAGTTACCTCCCCCATTGTTGCATGGCTCACATAGCAGTGCAGATGCCATGTCTGCATGTTTCATATTCTGATCTCAATTCTCCACCAAGTTCCTTAGGAATAGAACAGTAGTCATAATTATTATTATTATTATTATTAAACTCAGAGTCTCACACAACATCTTGCATATTGTAGCTGCAGCAATTCAACAAGAATATGTTAACCAGTAACTATAGACTAGCCATTGTTATCATATTATACTGCATGGAAACAGTACAAGTGTTAATAAGGGATGCAAAGAGCACACAAAGCACAAGGTCGTTTCCTCTAACAGCCAAAATCATAACATACTGAAAGATGGAAGAACCCCTAAAAATTATCTAATCTAACCACTTCACTTTAATGATGAGGAGAAACTGAGCCCAAGTAAGTTATAGCTGTGAAGTATTAGAGATTGGATTTAAACTTAAGTCTTCTGATTTCAGAGTGGAACTCTTTCCACTGAGCAGTACCACTTCCTGCTAGAAGCAGTGTCATTTAAACTATAAAAATGTGGCAGTTGTTATTATTCAACCATTTTAGTCACGTCCGACTCTCTTCATGCCATTTAGAAATTTCTTGGCAAAGACACTGGAGTAGTTTGCCATTTCCTTCTCCAACTCATTTTACAGATGAGGAAACTGAGGCAAGAAGGGTTAAATAACTTGCCCATGGTTACATAGCTGGGAAGTGTCAGAGGCCATATATAAAGTCAGGAAGATGAGTCTCCCTCATCTAGTGCACCCATTGCACCAACTATACACAATGGGGCATGTAGGGAGAGAAATCAGAAAGAACAATTCTCAAAGCATGTAGGGAAAAAAGAAATGTTGGGTATGGGGAAGAGCAAGTGTGCCAGTTTTGCTAGTACTGAGTATGCACATAATAAATATTTGCTGACTGTTACTACTGGTAATTTGTACGAAACAGATTCTACAATATGTTTCGAACTGATGACTGTTTGGCTCTCCAGTTGGGCATCAGTTAAACCAGCTGAAGCATTCTATCAATCAGGAGGAAAACTAAAGGAAGGTTCCATGTGGATAGAATAAGCTCGAAGCACTTTTTTCAGTTTACTTGGTTATAAATGAAGCTTTACCAAATTAGGAGGAAAGTGGCTCACTCAACAGTAAAAGGCTGTAACTGCCTTCTTTCCCAACCCCATGAACTTTTCATGGAACTACCAGCTCTCTTTTGACCAAAGTCATACAAGGAAGCTCTGATAGCTAAGCCCCCACTCGAAGGAATAGTTTTATTCCCAGTTACTTTGCCTCTAAGCTTGGCTGAAGACTGGCACAGGAAATACCTAATAAGTGTTTGTTGACTGAATCTTGTCAAGTTAACTATTCACATGATTTATGAATATGCTCAATCTTTGTCCTATTTAACTGCTCAACTATTTATGCCCTTTTCACAGGGAATGAGTTGATCTTGAAATCAGCTTCTCTGGGGAATTACCATAAAAATAGAAATGGGTTTTTGAAGACTAAGAATACCAGCCAAATATCCAGATTCAAGACTGGAACAAATCACTGATTTCATTCAATAACATTCAAATCCATTCTTTACTTTAAACACACCCCCACAAATCTGAGATATATGTCATACATGGCTAACCACTCAGAGTATTTGCCTCTGATGTCCCTGGTGGATATCATGACAAATGTTTCCCTGCAAAATCTCCCCCCTCTCCAGTGACCCTCATGAGAACAGCACCAAAAATTCTGGCATACTCCAATAGTATTTGCTTAATTTGGTTCTAAAATAGCAAGCAGAGAAAAATGAGCCATATGGAGAAGATTTTGCCAGATTCACAGAAACTCAAGAGTTGGAAGAGACCTCAGAAGCCATTTAGTCCAACTAATCCCTGACTCAGCACCCTATTGTCAATATTTTTGATGGGTGACTTTCCAGTCTTTGCTTGAAGACCTCCAGTGAGGATGACCCAACTATCCACCTCTTGATGCAGTTCCTTCCTCTTTGGGATAGTTCCAATTGTTAGAAGGTCTTCCTGATATAAGGCTAAATTTGTCTCTCTGTCATTGATCAAGTTCCTAGTAGAATCCCCGGCCCATAATAGGCACCTAATAAATACCAGTTGATTGCTAATTGAAAGGTCCTAATTTTGTCTTCTGAACAAGTCAAATTCCTCCTTTATTGGACAGTACATCAAAAATGTTCAAATGGCTACCATATCTTCTCTGTCTGCTCTCCTAAGAACTTCGAATCATTCTCATATGGCATGATACTTACTTAGGGAAACATTTAAAATAACTATCATCCACATATTGCTCTAAGGTTTTCAAAATGCTTTACAAATTTTATCCTCATACCAACCCTGTGGGTTGGATGCTATATTATTTCCATCTTGCAAATCAGGAAACTGAGCCAGACAAATACTACAAGGAATCTGCTCTCAAGGACTCTACAATCTTTCAATTCAAATTGCTAAACTTTTATTGAACTACATTGAATTAAAGGAACATAAAATAGAAAGAGGTTAGGAAAGCTCAAATTGGTGAAACAAAGGAATATATGATGTACAAAGTATAAAGAGAGATAAGACAATGCGCTCTAAATACACCGAGAAGAAAAGATTACTTTCATATGGGAGAATCCTGAAGATTTCATAAAGGAGAGAGTGCTCAGGATGGGCCCAACAGAAGGTAGGAACTCCAATAGATAAAGATGGGGTTAGAAAATAGGAAAGCATTCACTAGAACAAAGAGGCAAGAAGATGTGAGAAGGAAGGCTGATAACAAACACTGGACCATGGAACACATAGTAATATAGATCTAGAACTAGGAATGACCTCAGAATCCATTAAGTTCAACTCACTCTTTTAGAGATGACCAAATTGAGACCCAAGCAAGGCAAGTGCTCTAGGATCAGAGAAGCAGATATTTTAAGCAAGAAAGCAACTTAGAGATCACTTGTATTTATGAATAAAGAAACTGAAGTTATATCAAATGATTCACCCAGCCAACAGCTGGAAACATGGTGCAGAAGCTTTCAGTTGATACTGTAGATGGAGACAAAATTTCAGTGAAGACATAAAATCACCAAAGAATAAAGTATAGAGCTAGAAAAACAGAGGGGGCAAGGTGAGAATGCTGGGAGATAGACACACGTAAGGAGTTGAAAAGGCTAAAGTGTTAACAAATAAACAAAGAAAGAACAGAAAAGTAAGAGAATCCCAGGATCACCTGGATGCAGAGTAGAAGGGCAAAAAACAACAGCAAGAACTGTAGAAAGAAGAAGGAAAATGAGTGCAAGAAAAGGCCATTTGAGGACTTTCTGTAAGCTCTACAAGTGCATTTCCATTCAAGAAAGCTAGCAAGTAGAATCACAGGCATCTTTCTGCCACTATTGTTTCTCTTTTTGCTCATTTGGGACAAATCTCTCTTGGAAGCTTTAGCTGGGGAAAGCCCAACAGAACAGTCCTTTAGGAGATCTTGGATCCCAAGGACAATCAATCTAGACCTGTATCTCCTTGTGGGCACAGCACCAACTAAGCCTGTTTGTCCTCGGTTGCTCTAATGCAATATTGCCATTTCTCATTTGCTTCTCCTCCATACAAACCTGATCAAAGCTGTAGCCATTTCCATGGAAACAAGACTAGAAGAAAACCAACACTCTTGGTCAAACACCTCAAACACTGCCACCTACTGTAGACTTGGAGACTAGATTTTTGGGCATGAAAAGGAAGGATGATTGCATCCTTCCTACAACTTCATTCTTTAAGCAACCTCCTTGGGAGGAACTATTTCAACTCATTGTATGTATTTTTTAAGATCATAATGGGAGACTCCAGTGGTAGTCAGATTTAATTTGCCTAGGTACCACTTTGGAAAAGGAATAGAGCCCAAACACTACACCCCCTTACCTGCTCAACAAGGTACTATTATTAAAAACAAAACCTGCTGGAATGAATGCGAAGATGGGTCCTACAACTGAGGAGCTCACCATGAAGGACTTCATATTACAAAGATTAATTGATTTCATACCAGAAATTAGTAAATGATGGATGTCGGCAAGGAAATGTATGATCAACAAGAGATATGCCATATCAGCCCTGATAGGAAGAAAACCCAAGTGTTCCACTGATATTCTTGTGAAACTATGGGATAGTGAGGAAGACTAGCAACATTTTGCCTGGGTCTCCCTCTGCAATAATTATGGTTCCAGAGCCCCAGAGGATGGGAATGCATGGAGGTGATGCAAGATGCAAGAAAGACCCATGTTGATAAGATCACAGATACACTGAAATATCAGAGCACATAGGCATATTATATTGGTAGAGACAATATAGGAGCCCCATCAGTAACAATGACTCAAAGGACCACATTATAGTAGAAAGAGCACTGACATTACACTCAAAGGAACTAGATCCAATTTTTAATAATGAAGGACAAGCAAAAAAGGAGGAGGAAGAGAGAGAAAGAGAGGAGGAGAAAGAGGAGAGAAGAAAAAGGAGAAAAGAAGAAGAAAAAGAAAGCAGAAAGAAGGAAGAGGAGGAGGAGGAAGAAGAGCACTGGAGGAAAAGGAGAAGGAGGAAGAAATCTAACATTTATATAACACTTTAAAGTTTATAAAGTGTTCTGCACGCATTATATTATTTAATCCTCAAAACACCTCTGTTGGGTAGCAATTATTATCATATCCCTTTTACAAATGAGGCAACTAAGGATAAAAGGAAAAACTGCTTCAGAGTCAAACAGCTACTAAGTTTTCAAGGTAGGATTTGAGTCCAGGTATTCCTAACTCCAAATTCAGCACTCTCTCTCCACTACATCACCGACATGCACAATATGGGGCAAGTCACTTGACTTTCCTGGATTTCAGGTTCTTCAGCTGCAAAATGAGGGGGTAAAATAAATGGCCCTTCCAGCTCTAGATCTATGGTCTTAGGAATCCTAGGGAAAAGGCTGCTATGGAAAAGTTCTATGAAAATTATAAATCTTCTGGGCCACTGGGCCACATCATTACATATGGTGATTATAATTTAATCCACTAAAAACACCCATCAAAGAAACAGAATTAGAGCTTCAAAGAGAAGTACCATCACTCTGAAATTGCAGTCTGAAGACATCCATTCAATTTCATTCTTCCACTTAGGAACTGTGACCTCAAACAAGTTACTTTCTCCCTCAAGTCCTTAGTTTTCTCATCTGTAAAATGATCAGGTTGGATTAGTTGACCCTCCCCCCCCCAAGATAATCTATCATTCAAACAATATCTGCACTGAATGTCTTCAAGGTGCACTTTCTAGATTCACTGACCCAAACAATCATTTTTGGCCTTTTGCAGTGGAGAAAGGTCAATGATTTTGAGCTTCTTGTTTCATTAGCCCCACCTTCCAACTCATCCAGATGTGGGCAGTGGATGACAGATGCCATATCAGCCCTGTATCCACAGCAAATTGAAATTACAAGCCAATTGGGTTCTATCCTAGCTTTGAGATGCTACAGCAACAGCCTGATGAGTGGTTCACAGAGTCAGGAGGAAGACAAATTTGCAAATAGCATATGATACAGGTCTGCCCTCAAAATGTAAACAAAAAGATAAATGATTTCAGACTATAGCGTCTAATCAGCAGTTTCTTGTGGGGAAGGTTGGGGATGACATTTTATCAAGGGAATATCATTTTAAAAAGAAAAGAAAACAGAAGATATGCAGATGTGGAAGCTCCTCTATAAAGGTGACCCAAACTAATGTGTTTTTATTAGTTCTCTAACAGCTTCCTCACTTCTATCACTGTGGTATCTACCTTTTCATTGGCTCACTTTTAAGAAGCAAAGGCTCATGGGCTTAATGTGCACTTTATCATTATATATTCTCAAAGCTTATGATTTCAAATTTACATTTCTTAATCAAGGGAACTACTGAAAGTGTTATATAACATGATCAGACCTGAATTTCAATAAATAAATAAATATCTGTTAAGTACCTAACATGAGCCAAGCTGGGGATATGAAAAGAGGTAAAAGATAGTTTCTGTCCTGAAGGAGTTTACAATTTAATTGTTTGTCGATTCATATATGTTTGTCAATTTAAGTAACTACTTTTCTTTTCTACCCTATATGACCTCCATGTCTCCTCTTCCAAATTTTTGTTCAGGCTATATGTGTCTCAATGATTGGAATATATTCCTTCCTCCATCTTTATCATAGAATTATTTCATCACTGTTTCATAGCAGAATTAAATGACTCTTCATGACTCCATTTGAAGTTTTCTTGGCAAAAATACCAGTGATTTGCTATTTCCATCTCCAGCTCATTTTACAGAGGAGAGAACTAAGGCAAAAGAGTTAAATGACTTGCCTATGGTCACATAGACAGTAAGTATCTAAGGCCACTTTTGAACTCAGAAAGTGTCTTCCTGATTCTAGGTCACATACTCTAACCACTGAGATATCTAGCTATCCCTTAGAATTTTTAGCTCATCAGAGCTCAGGTCAAATGCCACTGTCTACATTTGCTTTTCGTGATTTCCCCCAGAAATTCATAATTTCTCCTAAAAATTATTTTTTATTTACTTAGATGCTATAATCAATAATCTGGGCTACTCAGTCCCATACCCCCCCATCTTCAAAATGTCTTGTTATATTTGTATCTATTTTGTATTTGTAAGAAGGAATATCCTTTTGTTTCTTTGCACAGGTGGAGACCTAGGGGTATGGAATAGTTCATATGATGCCATATTTTCTTAATATGTTCATTAGTTTTACTGAGCTATTTTGCTCTTCCTCCATTTTCTTCTTTATAAGGTACTTTGGAAAATATATGTTTTTAGAAACAAAATATAACAATAGATTTTTCTAAAAATCCACCTCTTGGGAATAGAAATTGATTTAGCATTTCCATCAGGCAGAAGCCATGTTGTAGACTCATTCTGAGTCAAAGATAATTGTGTCAATGAAATATTTATGCAAGCTCATTATAGTAAAGTACTAGTATTCAGAGCAAGATTTCAGGGTAGTTTAAGTGAGAAAACAAGAACCACATTGGGGCTATGAAGGACTTTCCAAGTCCAGGGCATTAACTTTCTGAACCAAAGCCCAAAACATCTGGACATATTACTAAGATGCCCCTCATAGGACAGGGCAGTCTTCTTTCCATCTGGTCAGATAGGTGTTAGCTCTAGTTCCCTCTATTCTGGAAAATCTTGAGAGAAAGGGAAAGTAAGAATATGTCAGAAACATATTAAAATATAAAATTCAGGCCCCTGTGGGTTTGTTAAAGAAGGGAATTTCCATTTTCTACTTTCTTTGGACCTGATACAAGACTCTTTACACCCCTGAGATTGAAGAACATAGCCAGATCAGTGATAAGAAACACTAAGCCCCACAGGATGGGCTCTGGACTGCCAGGGTCCAAAAAAGCCCTTAAGTCTACCTACAGAAGGCATCTCAGAGCCAGATGGGGAAGATAGGAACCAATTAATTCTGAGCCACACTAAAAATTGTAATACTGCTCCATGCTGGGCTTGAGGATCCCAGGACAAATGGTGTCGCAGGATCAAACATATTTCATTTTGAAAAAGTGCTCTGGAAAGGACAATAAGAGCAAAAAAAATATCAATTCTTCTATACACAGGATTGATTTACTAGTCACTTATCTAGAAGTGCAGTATACAGAGGAAGTGGGGAGGAGCAATTAGGCCAACAAAATGACAGTCCCTCTTATTTCACATGGTAGCAGGACTAGTGAGACTGCAGTCCTCTCTAAGCTGCCTGAGTCTTTTTTTTGTTCTTTTTCTTCTTTCCTTATTTCCTTTTCCCTATCCCTTCCTTCTCTCTCTTTTTTTTGTCTCTCCTTTCCTTCTTTAACTCATCCCTTCCTTCCTTTCTTCTTTTCTTCCTCCCTTCCTTCCTCCCTCTCTACTTGCCTCTCTCCTTCCTTCCTTCCTTCCTCCACTTTCGTATCTTTTTTATGAATCTTTATCTACCTAGCAATGCAAAGGGTACAATTTCTTCTCTTCTACAAGGTACCCCAGACAGAGAGTGATGAGATCTCTGGGACAACATACAAGCCCTCAGTACATTCTACCGAGCAAGCCAGCGTTGAGCCATCCACACAGGAGATGATGATGGAGTGGAAGCTCCAATTGCCCCCTTTATCTTTCTTTCTCAAGCTTCCCCCAAAGGTGCTCTGAATTTAGATGGGTCATAAACCTAATACTTTAACATAAAAACAGAATGTTAGAGCTGGAAAAGTCTGTAGGGATCATATAGCCAGACTAACTTGAATCAAGGGGATTTATTACACAATGGAAAACTATTGGTGTAAATATTCAGTTTATAACTAAGGATCTGATGACCATAGTATCACATCACACTGATATAAAGTAAAAGGATTTTTTCTAATCAATGGAAAAATTGGTGTTAATATGCAGGATATGGCCTGGATGTGATAAGCATAGGATCTGAGATCTCAAACTGGGAGGGAAGTGGAAGCCATCAAATGGGTAAGAAGCATTTAGAAGCATGCTTGATACAGTAAGTGCTCTACAAATACTTATTCCTTTCCCTATCTAGTCAACTTTCTCATTTTATAGATAAAGAAACTTGCATCTGGGGAGGAATTAAGTATTAAAGGTAGGATCTGAACCTCCATTCTGTGAGTTCACAGCCAGAAATCTTTCCCTTCTGAAGTAGTTCCTCAACTCTCATTTAAAATGATGAAATTAAAAAAAAAATGACTTGCTCAAGATCACATTCAACAAGAGATTTATTAAGATTATAGATACTAGCAGGGATAGGACTGGAATTCCCATAATTCAGTGCTCTTTTCTTTACACTTAGAGATACCTTGATACATTGATGAAAGAAGCAGCTTGACTAAGTGACAAGAGGGCTGGATGGTTAGAGTTAGAGAATCTGGGACCAAATTTTAGCATTGTCACATACAACTTCAAGAACTTTAAGAAGACTTTAATGCAGTGAACCTCAATTTAACCATCTCTTAATGAGGAGGTGAGACTAGCTGATCTCAGTTCCTTCAAGCTCCAGAGGGTGATCCTGGCCATATACTGATTTTTTAACAATGTTTCCCATTGGTAAAAAGAAAAAAAAAATTCTTCAAAATAAGCCTTCTCCCCCTCCCCTCCCCTCCCCAACTACAATTTCTTCAACTGAGTACGAAGTGTTTTACTTTGTCTCTCTGGCCTGAAAAATCAACCAATCATTACTTTATTGTTTTGGGTTTTTTTCCCCTCAAATCCAAGGTCTGAAACACGCCTCTTACTCCATCAATCAATTCATTTTTATACAAAATATGGTGGGGAAAACAGAAAGAAACATCAAGACACATCTGATCAGGAAACTACTCAGGCTAGTGTGCTCCCCTGACCTTCTCATTATTTTCCACATGTGTTTAATTTGTTTATCTGTAAATATGTGTTTCTAGTTTTTTCTCTACTCTCTTGGAAGAAAGGAAATATTTCATTTCTGTCTCTCTATATATCTCTAATACTCAGGACAAGGGCTTGTACAAAGAGGAGACTTAATAAAGGTTAGGACCGTGTCTTAATTACCTTTGTACCTCACTGCCCTTCTCTTCCCAGAATTAAGTTTTACACATAATAAGAGCTCAATAAAATAATTAGGAAAGGAAATCCTACTGAGATTAGTCAAACATCAGAATTAAGTATCCAAAGGCCTCTTCTTCCAAAGGGCATGTTCTCTATTAACCCAAAATGTGGAAGAAAAGCAAATGTGTCTATAGCTTCGCTGATAGAACCATTTTGGAAAAATGTAAAGGGCTTAATAAAACTTAGAATGATGACCAGATCTATTCATTTGCCTTCCCTGAAAATCATTTCAAGAAAAGTATCTGTCAATGTTACAAAACTGTTTTGCCATTAGATGAGGGTTATATTTCATGATTTCCTACCATCTCTGTAAAAAGCTACATAACCTCTTTGAAAGAATGCTTTTCTTATTATCAGGTCCTGCTTCCACACAATAGAGAGATCATGTGATTAGGTTAAAGAAACAACGTACCTGATTTTAGAGTTTCCCTGCTCCTTTAACCAGCTACAAACATACAAAGGTCCCTGAAACCAAGACCACAGCAAATTTCTGGTGATGTACCACTGTCAGGTTACTATATGAAATGCATAAAAATATGGCAGAACAGTCTAGGGCCTGAGGTCTATCACTGACAAATGTATCATGGTGGAGGGGGGAGAAAAAAGGGAAAAAAATCAATAATATTTCTCTCAATATGGTTTCAACAGCAACAGTTGTACGTGCTATAGATTTGTCAAGGCTGGATTAGAGTCTCAAGTCAATGACAGGCAGGTTATCCTTTGTCAAAGCAGGGATTTGCTGAAGAAATATTATATACCACTTTATTTGGAAACCACCACCATGGATGAGCATCAGCTCCATAATATTCTGTCAATCCCAGGCTGGGTTTGTGTCATTTACTTTTAATGCTTCAATTTGTAGAATAGCAGATTTAGAACAGAAAGACACCTTGCTGGTCACTGAATCCAACTCTCTGGCTAATTGGCAAAGGAGGAAATGGAGATCCAGAGGGGTTCCTACCCAGGTTTCCTCTGAACCATTTGAAATCTTTCTGAAAATCTCAGGTGCAAGTCAAACTATACTGAGAAGTTGTTACTTTAAGGAAAAATACTGTATCAACTGAAGAATTAACCAGACCATATCTAGAATTATATGTTCAGTTGCAAGTGTTTCATTTCAAGAGGAAAATGAGCAAACCAGACCATATCCAATCTAGGACAATGTCTATGTAGAGTAGTATATAAACCTTCCAGGGCTATGAGCTGATGCCATGTGAAGCATTTGAAGGAATCACAGGTATTGATCCTGAAAAAGAGAAGACTTGAAGGGGAGAGGAAGTTTTTGAAAACTGACTTCAAATATTCGAAGGACTAGCACATGGGAGACAGTAGTCTGTATTGCTCTAAAAGGCAAAAATCAGAATGAATCAGTGCACATTATAGGGAAAGAGATTTCGACCCCATTTAAGGGAGAATTTTAATTATTAGAATGGCTTGAAAATGGATTTAGTAAAGGTTGGATTACTAATCGCCAGTCAGAGCTGTTCCTAAAAGATTCTTCCATGAGGAAAAAGCCCGGTAGACAGACAGCATGATGTAATGTACAGAGGTCAAAGGATCTTGGTTCCCAGTCTGTGTCACCTTGGACAAATCAAGTAATCTCCCTTCACTTTCCACAACTGTATGAGTTGAAACTAAATGCCTTCTCTAAGGCTTCTTTTGTAGAACTAAATCTATGATTCCATCATCTCTAGTGTTCTGATCTAGTCTCCAAATCCCCAATATATCATCAAGTTCCCAACAGATGTTTTATTAAGAATAATGACACCCTTCCTTCAAATGAAAAACAGGTTTGAGCAAATAAATAGAAAGATCTCTGTGAAACAAATAGAGATCTTTGTTTTGCCTATATTTCTTTCAAAGAGCATGAACATAGTTATGTGATTTTTATTCTCTGAAAACAATTCTCCCTTCTATAAATGTTTTACAAGAAATGAAATGCATTTTATGGAGGATATAGTTGAATAAACTACTTCAACAATTGCTGACAAGAGCTGCTAAGGTACACACCTCTACTTATTCCAGATTTTCCACTGTTGGGGAAATTATCAACTTTGGAAAAGATTCCAAATTCAGAAGTCCCCAAAACACAAAATACATATTCTGTGGGGTAAATATACCCCAAATCATACTATCCCCTAAGTCACAAAAGCATAACCACAGGAGCAAATCTAATTAGTATCTCTCATATTTAATTTAAAGAAGAGGGCAAGATCTTTTCTTAAGAGTGAGTTGTTTTGTTTTGTTTTATTTTGTTTTAATTTTAAAACAAAAAAAATTAGGTTTTACACATGGACACAAATAAAAATAAATTAATTTCTAAAAAAATGAAGCTTGGGATGAACACTAAGATCACAGCACAGTAGAAAAGATGCTACTCTGAAGTCAGGGGACTGCTCTGAAGTCAGGGGCCCTGGATTCAAGTCCCTCAACTAATGGTTATCTGGGGCAAAAAGGGATTGTTTCCTTAACTATAAAATGGTAAATTGGACAGACTGGCTTTGAGGGCTTTTTGTGTTAGTTAAGTGGCATAGACTAAGACTCAGGAACCTCTGAGTTTAAATCCTTTTTTCAAAAACTCACCTAATTAATGACCCTGGGCAAGTAGTTTAACATTTCCCAGCATCCTCATCTGTAAAATGTTTGTGTTTATTTCTTGTTTAACTTACTGCATCTTTAGTTTGAGGATCAAATGGTATTTGTCGAATGCCTTATAACCCTACAAGTGCTAAAGAAATTTTGACTATTATTGTTTAAAACTATTATTATTCTTGCTTAGACCTGTGATCCTCAGTCATTCTGAGATCAATCTAGACCAGATGGAGCTAACATTTATAATGGATAAAGCACTTTTTTCCCCCCCAGAAGAGGGATGAGATGATAAAGCTCTCTTCCCTGGCCTT
This sequence comes from Myrmecobius fasciatus, assembly GCA_023553655.1. Lineage (NCBI taxonomy): Eukaryota > Metazoa > Chordata > Mammalia > Dasyuromorphia > Myrmecobiidae > Myrmecobius > Myrmecobius fasciatus. The sequence continues at coordinate 546,852 of JAJPUD010000167.1, read as the reverse complement.
TGCACATATATTTGAATGTGTGGACGCACACACCACAGATACATGCTGCCTTGTCAAAAGTATGAGCTCCTGTTGGCGAAGCATGCTGAGGAGAGAGGTGGTTCCCATAGCAACAAGATTTACCATCACAGTGAAGGCCTGAGTCTGTCTCTCCCCCCCCCACATATCTTTCCCCCTCCTTCCCTCTCTGCCTCCCCCCTTCCTCCCTCCTCTCTTTCTTTATCCTTCTTTTTCCCCCTACCTTTCTCTTCCTCCCCCCTCTCTTTCTTTTCCCCCTCTCTCTCCCCTTCCCCCTCTTCCTCACTCTCTTCCTCTCTCTCTTTCCCTATCCCTCTCCCTCTTCTTTTTTCTCTCCCTCCCCCTCTCTCTCCCTCACCCTTTTTCTCTCTCCCTTCCCCTCTCCCTCCCCCTCTCCTTCTTTCTCTCTCCCTCCCCCTTCTCCCCCTCTCTTTTTCACACACACACACACACACACACACACACACGCACGCACGCACACACACACACACACACACACACACACACACACACACACTTCAATGGGCACTCAAGGGTTCAGGGGGAAATGTGGTTTGAATGACCTTCAATTTTAGCTACAAGGTCCACCCAACACCTTGAATCACTTGAGCATAACTTGACCCACGACAGCTCATTGGATAGTAGGCTTGTCAATGACCCTAAATAGAACATTGAAGCCAATATTTCCCAAGAGTACTCCAAGAGTACTCATAGACTTAAACCTTCATCTGCTTTAAAGCTACAAACATGGTGTTAGAATCAGAACTCTCAGAACAAAATTTCAAAGAAGGATGAGACTAGAGATCTTCTGGCTCAATCGCTACCTAGAAAGAAATCCTTGTACCATATTACAAGCAAGAGTCAGAGGTCTTTGCCTAAAGACCATGAGGGAAAACCCCATAGTTCCTGAGGCATTTTAGTCCATGTTTAATTTCCTTTAATTATTTTTCTAACACCAAGTCAAAATCTGGCTCTCTGAAACATCCACACATCAGTTCTGGTTATCCCATCTGGAGCCAACAAAATAAGTCTAATCATTTTTCTTTATGAGAGCCTTTCAAATACTTGAAGAGAGCTATGATGTCTCCTCTAAGTATTCTCCAAATTAAACAAGCCCAGTTCCTTCAAGTGACCTCCTATGGCTTGGAATCAAGGACTGTGACAATTCTGGCTGTCTTTCTGTAGATGCCCTCAAGCTTATCAATATCCCAGCACAGAAGAGAAAAGGGTTATCACCTCCTTGTTTCCAACAGCTAGGCTTCTCTTAATGGAGACCAAGATTTTCTGGCTGTCACGTCACACGCTTGATTTCTATATTGACTTCCATTCCATTAAAACCACCGTGTCTATTTGAGATAATATCTGATTATAAAATCTAGGCACAGGAGAAGTGTCTTAAAACAAAAAAATAAAATAGTTCCTACTCCAAAAACAATAATAGGTAGCATCTATATAGCTCTTTATGGTTAGCAAAGTGCTTTACCATTATTATCTCTTTGATTCTGTCATTGTGTTTGATGTTTTGATTCTTCCAATCATTGCTAGTTTGCCCCCACTACTAAAGAAATAGGATCTGGAGGTAATTCATAATCTTATTTCATATTTACATAGGACTTTAAGATCTGTAGAACACTCCATAAAAATCAATCCACTGGATCCTCTCAACATTCCTGTAAAGCAGTTGCTTTTCAAAACAACACCCATTTTTCATAGTGCAAGGAAACTGACCCCAAGACTAGGACTCTTTCCACTATGTATCCCTACTTCACAGTGGCTGATAGAGAATTGTCTACATTTCCATGATGAAAAAAGAACAAGTTCCTACCTTTGAAAACTTTTCCCAGTGGTAGGACATTGCAAAAATAAAAGTCTGGCCTACTTCTCAGACATTATCTGAGGCTGGTTGTTATGATTGGCAGCTCCAAGAACAGCAGTATGGATGCAGAGAAGAAATTACTTTAAGATGTGTAGACTTTAAATCCTTTAATCCATTGAACAAACACGACCAAAAAAATGACAAATACCTGTTGTGTTGTATGTGGGTGATTGGACAATCCATAAAGGGAAATCCATCGGTACATATATCTTGTATAGACACTATGGAGAGTGGACCAGAATTGAACAGGAAGAAGAGAGGACATTATTTGCTTTTTTAAAATGAGCTAAAACTTCTCCTTAAAGTCAAATCCATTCTTCTTGACATCTATTTCATTCTAGTGATAACACACAGTCAGGTGCTTCACCATGTAAGTCAAGGGTAACTGATGTGACACCAGAATGAATGAATGCATGAGCACTTATTAGATGCTTGCTGTTTCCTAAGCACTGTGATAAGTACTGAGGATACAAACAGAAAAATGAAAATAGTCCCTGGTCTCAAAGAGTTTACACATATAGGAGGTTTTTGCTGCAAATCAAGTAAAGAAACAACAAAGTCCTTGAAATACAGCTACAAGCTGATGGTAATACTACTGAATGAAAGATGAATTCATACCTCTTTCTGATTTTGAAGTGTCTGCCAGTGCCAAACACTTTTTTTTTTTGGGGGGGGGGGTGAATGGCCCTCAGTAACTTTAGTTACTTTAGCCCACTCAGTGGTCGTAGCTTCCTAGTATGATTACTGTGGAAAATGGGATAGAAGCCCAGGAAGAAATCTTGACAGTCCTGTGGTTCTTAGGCTCTGGAGAGGCACGTGGTGGACAAAAGTAGCCTTCAGTGTATTCCTAGCAAATAATTACACTGGAGAAGCAATGCAAAAGCTGTCATCAGAAATGTATAATTAAACTTTCCATGAGAAAAGACTGGGTCATTCAGTGAGAACGAGAGATGGACCACATGATCTACTGAGATGACAGTGTCAAGATGTCTAGTGCAAGTCCCTTCATGGGTAGGATGGACACTGTGAAGATCATGAACAAGGTCCGAACAGGTGAAAGAAGAGCACATGAGTTGTGATATATGCTACTTGGAGGAAGAGCCCATATTGATGAGACCACAGACCTAACAAATCATAATCATTAACATTTTGATAGCTCTTGAAAGCTTCCAAAGGGCTATGTCATCTCACTTGTGAATTTTCACAACAATCCTGGGAAGTAGACACATTTATTACTCCATTTTGACATATGAGGAAACTGGGTCTGGAAAGCTTAAAATGATTCATTAAATCAGATACGATTGTTAAGTATCTGAGTAGAATCTGAAGTTAGGTCTTCTTGACTCCAAATGTATAATTCTTGACTGAAGCAACCATTCCACTAAGGGAGGTCCTTCAGTGACCGGAAGATTTTTTTTTTCCCCCCAGCAATACCCAAGCCTGAAATTTATTAGTCCCCCTTGCTTAAGGAACATTTGTATGAGAAAAGAACAGATCCTAGCAGAACTATGATCAGTTTAAGTAAAGAAATAGACTTTGCAACTATTTCACTGATCATCCAAAATTAGGGAATGGTCATGTGAATGGTGAATGTTATTAGGGAAATAACAGTGATTCCCTTAAAACATTAGATAGAAAGTAGAAAAGCTGGCCAGCTTTCTGAGTAATGAGACTGGGAGTAAAGAAAAGAATGCTAAGGTCATTTTCACAAAGCAAGTGACAAAGATCAAGAAGCTAGGGTTCTCTAGCCAAGATCAGTAGGGGATGGCGGGGAGAACTATCAGTACACATAAAATTCCCTTTCCTATCAGTTCTGGGCTTGGAAAGATCTGTGTTGAAGGGCTGGAAATTTGGCTATCTAATTTTATTCCACACAGCTGGGAACAAGACAGAAGTCAAGTAGCCCCAGTTAAAATGTTCAACTTTTAACCAAAGACCGGGAGGTGGGAAACTGTATTTTCTCTAAATGAGTTTTCCAACTCAGAAAAGCTCCTGCTTTCAAGACAAATGTGGGAAATTCTACCGTTCAATAAATTTGATTTCTGGCCAAATTTTCTAAATGCTTCTTACTGCTACATTCTTTGAAAATCACTTTAATTACTGATCAAAGGAGAAATATTTAATGGGCTAACAGTCTAATTGTTTCCCAAATATTTTCTCAAGCCAGGGCAATATGACAGAATCTGATGAGGATTCAAGCATTTCACTGCTGAGATGAGTTTGTAGGGAAGGATAAAATTATGCAGACCTAGTACTAGTTGAGATTTAATGAGTTAGCATTGCATAAGAATTCTGTCCTTTTAAAGGGAAACTATACAATATAGAATAGATACACCTTCTACTTGATTAGCTCTCCATTTCCATCTGTTTTAGACTATGTCACCAGGAGAAAAAAGCAATGCAATGCTTTTTATACAAAAATACCCTCACTTAATATTCCACAATAAGAAATGGTACTATTGAATTCAATTATGGACAGAATGGGGATAGGAGGGAATGGAATATTCAGGACCCAGAACACTCACTTTTCAATTTGGTGAAGACATTAATTCTCTGACAGTGGCTTACTCTTACTATTCCATCTTTTCTTGCACAAGGAAAATGAGTTTCGAAGCCCTTCCAACTCTCCAAAGGCAGTCACCTAGCAGCAGCACTATCTATCGCCCCAGTTTGTCAAGTTACCATGTTGCCATGGCATCCATGATGAAATTATCCTGAAGCCTCTGAAAATTATCATCCTCTAATCTCCCAGGTGGTGTTCTCCAAGATGGCAAGACAGCTGACATCTTCCCTAAGCCTATATTCCCTATGAACCTTTTGAGAACTAGATACCATCTGGGAGTCAAATCTGATTAATTAAATGTATAAAAACATTTAAACAAATAACTAAGTTATTTGATGCAAGTTTTTTTTTTTCAAATTAAAAATGGGTCTGTCTATCCAAATGAAATATTTCCTGGAAAATTATAATGGAAAAGGAGAAAAGAGTGACCCTTTCTTCCCCAATCCTCACTCCCATTCTGCCAACTGGAGAACATAAATTAATTCTGCCATATTTAGCAGTTTCCATAGAAGCTTAGGTATCATTGCCTAATGCATATACTATTCTCCTCCTCAGTTTCTTGGTGACAGAAAGGTTTCAGTGGGAACATGGCAGGAAAGGAAATGTCTAGGGTATTTACAAGGTGGCCATGAACAAGAGGGGTAGTTCTTAGGGCCAAATTCCCCTTTATCCCTCTACTTTAAATCCTAAAAAGTAAGCCAACTTTGAGAGTGCTTTATTTAGTTATACCTAACAGATATTCTGTTGTGTTGATGCATCATTACCTTGAAAAATGCTCTTCAGCAAAGAAAAAAAATCATCTTTACAAAATTATACAGAGCATCCTAGCTATGTGACCTTGGGCAAGTCACTTAAGCCCAATTGCCTCCACAAAAAAGCAAAAAACAAACAAACAAACAAACAAAAAAAAAAAAACAGAGCAGAAAAATATATGCTTTAATATTAAACTTCTTATATAAGGCTTTTAGTAAGAAAATTTATTCTTCATTACGTCTGACCAAAAGAAACTTCAAGTTGAAACATAATCACTATGTATAGAATAGAATATTTTATTAGCCAAGTAAATAAATTTTCATTTAGGATTTACTATGTGTCATACACAATTGCTAAGAACACACATAAAAAGCAGAAAGATAGCTCCTGCCCTCAGGGAGCTTACATTCTAAAAAGGGAAGACATACAAGAGAGTTATAAGTGAGGCTGAGAAAGCTGGGAAGACAAAGAAAGACTGAATGGTAAAAAAAAAAAAAAAAAAAAAAAGTCTGGAAAGGAAGGAAGACATGGCTACCTGGAGGTTTTTCTTAATATGGAAGTTCTGGAAGGAATCAACCAATCATAGGAAGGGGTTATAGGGGTAGAGCACACCTCAAGTGTGAATGATCCAAATATGAAACCTGGGACATATGGATAGATTTCAAAGAGCTCATATATTTGAACCAGAAAGAAAAACCAGCATTTTCATTCACTTTGAGGCTCCTCTATAATTTTTTTTTTGTATTTTATTGTATGGTTTAAAAAAATTATACTGAGAAAGGGTACCTGGATTTCCCTGGGCTGTTCAAGGAAGCTATAAAACAAAAGTGATTCTAGAAAAATTTGACAGTATATTAAATCCCCAGCATTAAAGCAAATATGCTTACCTGGTTTGTTAGTCCATACTCCCTTTTGTTTATTCTTCATAGAATTATAATTCTTCATGCCTAATACTCATCCATTAAGATAGAAATCAATGGATGATAAAACCTCATTAATTCTGACCATGCTAATTCAGAATTAGTGATAATTTGGTCAGGAAGAATGGTAAAGTTTAGTTTTGCATTATCTATGGAAAGCAGTTTGCTAAGCTAATTAATAAAATAAACAAGATTATTAGGGATTGTTTTCTTTTTAGAAGAGTACCAGATACAGGAATTCATCAAATTTCCCAAGTATGCTAATTATAAATCACTTATCAATAGATAAGCAGTTGCTCCAAAGAGTTCTACTAAACAACACTTCAGTTTTCTAAATTGTGTCCTTACAGCCAATCTGCCTTTCATTTTAAACACCTTTCATTTTCATTTTTCATTAATTCAGCTTTGCCCAAAGTGCCTAGGCACAATGCCTGGCACATAAGTAGTCAAGAACTCCTTCTTGATTAATGGGTCTTTCCACTCTCCCACACCCTGCCCCAGTTATTCTGAGCTGAAAAATACTGTGTATGGGAGGGGGGGTTACTCAAAATTTTATAAACTTCTTGAAAATATTCTTTGGATAAAATGTAAAGGAATGATTATATGTAAATGTAAATATAATAGCAACAGGGCTACTCAATGATTTAAGAAGGAGTTGGGACCACACTAGGAAATTCAAAGGGGTACCCAAGTTAAGTTCAATGTTATTCAAAGGTAATATGAGTTGGGTAGATTACATGATGAGAAGATCTAAGGACTTAGAAACAAGAAGACATGTTCAAATTCAAGCCTCAGACAGATGTGTTTCCCTGGGCAGATCACTTAACCTGTTTGCCTCAGTTTCTCAATTATAAAATGAAGATGATAACATCTTTGTTGTGTCTCAAATGAGGTAATGATTGCAAAATGCTTTGCAAACCTTAAAAAGCTATTATGTTAATACAATTATGATAATGATGAGGAGGAGGAGGAGGAAGAAGAAAAAAGAGGAGGAAGAGAAGGAGGAGAAGGAGGAGGAAAAGGAGGGAGGAAGAGGAGGAGAATGGAAGAAAAAGTGGAAGAGGAAAAGAAGGAAGAGGAGGAGGACAAGGAGGAGGAGGAAGAGGAGAAGAAGGAGGAGGAGGAGGAGGAGGAAGGAAGAAAGAAAAAGTGGAGGAGGAAAAGAAAGAAGAAGAGGAAGAGGAGAAGAAGAAGAAGAAGAAGAGAGAAACAAGATTAAATAGTAGCATTAGTAGCAGGACTACTATCTTTAAGCTTCTTCATTTGCTCAAGAGAAATCTGGGCTTACATTATCTGACAGCAAGCTCTTAGAATTTTCAAGATCAAGGCAGAGCAATCTCCACTGCCAAACCCCGTGAACACTGGGAATCAAGCCACAACTCTAGGCCTCCTGGGAAACTTCTGAACCAGTCTACTGTAAATACAGTACCACAGCTAAGGCACCATGAAGGCTGGACTGGATTTTAAATTAAGTACTTTGCAACAAAGACAGGAAAATTAAAATAAGCATGTAACCTCAACCTCCCAGTCTGACATTCAGTTATTTATCAGTACAGCAGAATGATTTAGTTAAATAAAAATGCTTGATTATTTTTTACTGAGAAACATTTTCAAGTCTTGTGTTCACTTAAGAACTCGGCCACATACTCTAAAGACCTAATTACATTTTTTTTTTCAACATCTGCCTTCCATTTCAATTTTTAAAAAAGAAAATATATGCCTACATTTTCTTCCACTCCAATTGCCAAGGCTCTCTCACACTTTCTTCTTTTGGTCAAGTACTTAGAAAGAAAAGACCATCTTTCATTTGTAGAGAATAGCCACTCAATATGTAATTGCTGAATGAAAATATCACTACAATGAGGCTAATAATCAGCTCTAAAAATGGAAAGAAAAAGGATAGAGGAATTAATTTAAAATCTGCTAACTATATGTACTATTAGATATGAAAATGTGTTTCAGTAGAGTATCTGGAAATGTTTAAAAATAGTGTATTTGGCCATCTGTAGAGATGGATTTGTATCCTTGTGCTACAGAATATGAGTTGAACTAAATAACCTCAGCACTCACCTTTTAGCCCCAAATTTCTGTGATCTTATGACTCAAAAGGCAGTGGTAGTTAGGCATCTGGTGACATTTAAAGTGGAAGAGTGTTTCCTCACATAGCCTCTATTTAAATAATCATACTATTTGGCATCCATCTCATACTTCAACTAGTCTAAAGAGCATTGATACCAATAAAGGCAGGGTTTATAAATAAACCTCTGGAAGGAAAAAAATTGTCTCCAGAGTCTGCCACAGCTGCAAAGTAATTATGAGGATATATGATGGCGAGTTCAGCCCTGCTATATTGCATGTCTCTGTTTTGGCTACTGTCCAAATGCTGGCTAACCTCAATATTAGCTAAGAAGCTTGACTAATGTCTACTTTTAAAAGAGCTAACTGAAATTCGTAAGATTATTAACAATTGATTTGCCTCATTGAAGGCCAGCAATCACCAGCGTGTTAAGGGGTAATGACTTCTGCCAAAGTCCAGCTAATATGTCTACTCTACATTTGTGTTCTTCCTTCATAAGATTCAATGCTAATCGGGTCTCTATGGGTCATGTTATGAATCATCACCAAAGGTTAATGTTATCAGACTTTAGTCATTAGCAGGCTGTAATATTTCTATGGCTATCTAATGAAGTTCAGGGCATGATAGCAACATAATTTGTTGATATGGAAAATGGCAACTTACTATTGGTAAGCATAGTTAGTTTAGATTTAAGATTGATGGGATAAGGAATATCATAGCCAGAGACTCATTTTTTCTCAAAAGATTCATTCTAGAAAAGTATCTTAAAGCCATGTTGATTCTCTTGACCAAACAAATGGATGGAAATAAAATTGGCTATTACCAAAGTGTTGAGGAATGAAAAGAAATTTGATTATGTCTAGAGATAAAGAGCCAGCAAACCTGAAAAACACCTTTACCTTATCAATCTTTCTTGAGATTTAATGGACATTAGATATGGGCACAAGACTGCTATTCAGCCAATGTCATGAAGAAGAATAGAAGGAACTGAGCAATGCTATGACTGGTAAATGTTGTGCCCCAAAAAAAATAATAATAATAATTGGCTTGAAATTGGCCATGGATTCCTTAGGGTTCTCAACATTAGGTCCATTCCTGGGTCAATCCCTTACTTTGTTATTATTCCTGGGCCCTATCTTTCATCAGAGGCCCAAGTTTTTAGAAAGCATCAGCATTAGGTGTACCAGGCCTTTCCCTGGCACTGCCAATTAATGCTTATCAAAGGCCTAGAGAGTAAAGGATATTGGGATGGAAAGAACATTGGGATGGAGAGCTGGGCGACCCAGACGCTGCTGCTTGGTCTAGATAGCTACATTGGATCTTTAATTAGCTGTGCCATAGAGAATCACAAAATGCTAGAGCTAGCAAAAAGCCTGAGGGATCATAACAACATCCTTATTTTGTGAAGCAATTGAGGCCTGCTAAGGCCATATGAGGTAAGCTGCAAAGGTCAAAAGCTTTCCAAGTCCAATTTTGGTACCTGTTCCCCTCCAGCATCCTGCCTCCCACCTTGAGGAAGTCAGTTTACCACAGTTCTCATCTACAAAATGAGAGGTTTGGGACCAGATGATATTTAAGACCTAAAATTATGTGCCTTTGTGATTCCATCATGAATCATCCCTCATATGAGAATATCCTAAGAAGGCAAATACAAACTGAAAGAACTATAACAGAAGGAAACTCTGGCATCTCAAAGAAAATGAGATTTGTCCTAGTAATGAACATGTGGTTAATAGGAATAGATGGCAGATGTGAAGGTCTAAAGATTGCTTGAATCTTTAACCAATCCCATAGTGGGGTGCTTTATCTTAATTTCTGAATGAATCAGTAGCATCTAGTACAAAGAAGCAAATATAAATTATTCAGATATTTCAGTGATTTTTTTTTCCGAATGTTCAACTAGGAAATGAAATCACAGACAGAGATGTATACAAATGGGATTATGGTGATGAGACCACAGATATGTGTTCTTATTTATAGAACCAGCATTCATCTTTTCCCGGGGCCATTTCCCCAACTGCCAGCTAGACATCCCCATCTGAATGTGCCATATACATCGCACACTCAACATGTCAAGGACAGAATTCATTAGTCTCCCTCCCTAAACCTGCCCTCCCTGCTAACACCCCAATTTTTGCCAAGGACTTGACAATTCTTCTAGTCACCCTAATTCTCAAATTGTGATTCATCTTCAATTTTCTCTTTTTCATCTTTCTACATCCAATCAGGTACAAGTCTTGCCAATTCTACCTCCTCAATATCTCTCAAATCCATCCAATTTTCTCTATTCACAGTACAAACGTCCTAATTCAGAACTTCATCATCTGTTATCTAGACTTTCAGAAATCTCCTTATGGTTCTCCCTCAATCCAATCTCTCCAGTCTTCAATCCACCCAGCTCCCAAAACTGATAGGTTCAAAATGAGAGTCTGGCATTATCATTGCCTCACTCAAAAAGCTTCTATTGTTTCCCATTCTCTTTATGAGAAATTGCAAAACCCTGTTTTAGGTATTCAGAGACCTTAAGCTGATTACAACTTATTATCCTTGATCAATGATATATTCCTCCCCATCATATATTCCATACCCCAGCCAAACTGATCTGTTTGCTGTTCCTTATATATGATAATTCATGTCTTATTCCCATGTCTGCCCAAGCTACCCATATAGGGTCTCATAACTGAATGTGAGGAGTCACAAAATGATTTGTTCATTTATAATTTGTTATTATAGCAAATGCGTGATGTTTATAACTATTTTATATGTGTAAAAATTTCTCAGGTGAAAAGCAGTCTTAAGTGGGAAAAGTTTAAAAAGCTCTGGATTATAGCTCCAGGTCTAGACACTTTAAGCTCTGCAACCCCAGGCAAATCATTTAACTCTGATAGTCTCAGTTTCTTCATCTGTAAAATGACCTAGAGAAAGAAAAGGCAAATCACTAAGAAAACCCCAAATGAAATCAAGAAGAGTCAGATATGACTGAAAAATGACTGATCAACAATTATTTCTTTTTCCCTAAATTAAGGCTGTACTCGATGCATTTTCTCTATTGCTACCAGACCATCAGAAAACTGAAGAGGTGGAAGAACTAGAAAACTAAAGGATGGTAAAAATTGGAAACACCTGGCCAAATGTCATATATTTTCCATTTAAGGGTTAAATTCATTGTCTTATCTACATAACTTTTTTTTTACCAAGATTCAAAATTATACTTCAGTAGTGTTTAAAATTCCACATTTAACTGTTCACAAACCAAGTCATGACCTGAAATGATTCCTGAAGGAACAAAAGCTATTTTAAGAGAACATACATGCTCAATTTCTGTGAATTCATTTATGGAACTAAATAATGGGAAATTCTACCAGAAATCAAATATAAAATAATTTCAAACTGCAAAGGTCCCTACAGTGGGGGGAGAAAAGAAGGAAAGAAAAAGAAAGACCATGGGTTTCTGGGATCATAGACCAAGGGGTTAACAAGAACCTTTGAAAACATATGATTCAATCCCTTCATTTTGCATGCAAAAAAAGTGAGGCTTTGGGATTTTAAGTAACTTATACCCAAGATCACACAAGTCAACTATCAGAGACAGGATTTGGATCCAAATCCTCTGACTGTATACATGTACAAGCACATATAAATACACATATATCAAAAAAAATACCTTTGCAAAAATGTTCTTGGTTATGTGACAAATGTCACCTCAGAAAGAGATGAATGATAAATCTGATAGATGCTAGAAAACCCAGAACTAGGAACAATTCCAAACAATTTCAGAATTTAAGAAAATATAAGAAAATTTTAACGCACCAACTTGCCAATAGTTAGGCCAAGCTCAGGGTCTAGATTCTGAAGCCAGAAAGTTTTCATCTGAGTTTAGGGCCAGCCTGCAAACAACAAATAGTCAAGCAGAAGAGAGTGTTGTGTTATGGGAACCAGAGAGCAGATCTATGAGACAGGAAACACAGATTGAGGTCCAGTATCTAACGCATACTAGAAAGCCCCTTCCCCTCTCAATGGGCCCAGACAACTCTAATGAATGGCAGACAAATGGCTGGTTTGCGTGGTGAAAACATTAGGGGTGGGAGGGAGGAGACTAAGCCAATGAAATAACAGATTCAGACCCAAAAGAATGTGTTTTGAAAATGGCCACTTTGTGTCAAAAGCTTCCATTAAGACCCTCTAGGAACTGTATTATATTTCTAATAACCAATTTCCATCCCAGATAATGAAGGAGGACTGGGCAAATTTCTTCAGTTTAGTAGGAAGGTACTGCTCCATTGGGATTACTCATGGATTCCTATCCCTAGGTCGCTAATAAATACCTAACGGGAAAGACCACTTAGTCTTTTTAGTCACTCACTTAATAAAGTAATAACATGTATACTCAAGTGCGTGCATACACACAAGAGAGAGACAGAAAGACAGAAAGAGAAAAATAGAGACAGAGACAGAGAGAGACAGAAACAGAGACAGAGGAAGAGATACAGACAGAGACAAAGAAGAGGGAGGGAGGGAGGGAGGAAGTGAAAGCCTAGAGTAAAGACTTTGAGAAGAGTTTTCTAAGAGATCCATAGCCAAATGCTGCCTTGTACAGTTTTGAAACAGTTGATAATAGCCCCTCTACCACATAAATCATGACACTTAGTAATTTCTTTAAATGGCTGTGTCAGTCAGCAGAATCCACAAATGGGTCACCTCTCACATGCTCTACAGCAAGAGTCTGCTTATTGGACATCCTGTCTCCAGTCTTGCACCCTTCGAACCCAACCTCTCCTGAGTAACCAGTGATATTCCTAAAGCATAGTTCTGATAGTCATCATTCCCCTAGTTCAAGGAGCTTCAAGGACCCCCCAATCTTTTTAGGGAATGATACAAAATCCTGTTAGAAATGCAAAGTTCATAACCAAGACCCAGCCTCCTGCCAGGTTTATTATATACTAATTACTCCTCTGGTGATCTTTACAGTCATTAGTAAATTAATTTCACTAATTCCATTAATCACTAATTAATTTCACCATTCCAACTCCATGAGTGAACTTTTCCACAGGCTGCCCTCATCCCCAATGAACACACCTAGAACAGCCTCTCTTCTTCACAGGTCCCCTCAAGTAGCCCTAGCTTCCTTTAAAATACAGATCAGCTGCCACCCAGACTCCATGAGACCTTTTTTCTTCTCATCCTCCCATCCCTGCAGGGGTCCTTTCTCCCAATGCTAAGTTCTTCCTTCCATGAGAAAGAATGGTTCAAAGCAACCATCCACCATTCACCAGGCTTCATCACCATGCCCTTTTGAGAATCTCTTCTCCTGCCACTAATCCTCAACTCGCTTTGATGTGTCCTCTCCACTCCCATCCCCACCCTTCTTCTACTCAATGATCTGTCCATTTTTTTATTGTGATGGCTGTTTTTCAGTCATGTCTGATTATTTATGATCCCATTCGAAGTTTTAATGGCAAAGATAATAGAGCAGTTTATCATTTCCTTCTCTAACTCATTTTACAGATGAAGAAATTGAGGTACAAAGGGTTAAGTCACTTGCTCAGGGTCACACAGCTAGTATCTGAGACTAGATTACTTTCCAGTCCTTGTGTTCAATCTGCAATGACACCAAGTATCTTTATAAATTAATATAATTTACAACATCAAAAAGTCAATCCCCTCCCCCTTTCTGCTGAGTTACCTATTGTGATGAGAATCAATACATAATTTCTACTGCTGACTTTATATGTCTCTATATTCATTCCACCATCTGCAAAGCTCTATACCATGTGTAATGGAGTCAATCAGACCTTAGAAACTGGCTTGAGAAAATAGCTGCTAATTAAAGAAACCTGCTGATCAACAATATGTCTTAGAAATGTTGGTAAACAAATTGCAAAACATCTGCACAAATGAATGTCTGAATACAGATTTGAAAAATGGGTTTTGAAGTAAATAAATGCCACAGTTAGAAGAGACTTAGAAGACAGCCCCTTTGGCCAATTTCACAAGACAGAACAGCTCTTGAAGGTTTGCCAAAGAAGTTTACATTCGTTCATTATCATACTAGATCCTTATGATAGACTTGTGAGGAAGGATCTGTAATTACTTTAATTTGAAAGATGGGGAAACTGAGATTGAGAGCAGTTAAATGACTTGCCTCCCTACGGTTACACAATTAATAAGTGTCTGAGGTAGAATCTGAATCCAAATATTCATAAAGTCATAGAGGACTTGTGACTTTCCTGCAACTAGACATCCATCATTATTATTTAATTCAGATCTTTTCCCAAAGAGTTTTTTTTTTTCCTTGAAAGCAGAACCATCCATTTGGGACTTTTAATGATCAATCCAAAATATATATATATGCATGTGACAGAAACAAAGTGATATTAAGCCCCATTTTTATTGAGGATTTCAACAGTGATAGCCTATAACTGTCTTCAGACACACAGTTACCCTGGTGTATGGTTACATATATACTTGTTCATGTCTTTTTATTAAATTTCCTCAAAGGATATATCCTAGAAGTCTTCCTCTAGGCCTTTTAATCTTTTGGGTCACCCAGAAAGAATTCAGGTTTCCCTTCTATTATCTTGTCAATCTTCTCATAATCATATATTTCCTGAGTTTTATATTTACACCATACATTTTGGAGATTAATCATTGTTGGCAAAATGCCTCAACCTATTTATTCCCACCATCCATCTCTATTTGAGTACCTCAATTCTGAGTCACCAACATTTTAGATTCTTCAGTTTGAAACATTACATGAATCACAAGTAAGTACATATTAAATGATGGGCTTGTGTGTCAGATCGAAGCAAAGAAAAGTAATACAGAATTTCCCAAATGTAATCTAGTCAATTTCATCCTTCCATTACATTACGGACAATCCACCTTTAGTGTCCATCTAAGGTATATGTATATAGACAGTAGGCCAATCAAATACCAATTCAATTGCTTATCAAAGTATAAGAGTATGCTTCATCTAGCTGGTTTTCCTTTTGCCAGTGGTTAGGCAAATTTCTTTTGAGTAGTTGAAGATCTCATTAAGGATGGTCTGTAGCATTTTTGAACTTCATACAATCAACATATTATGTGCAAACAAGAATCCAGAGAACCTCACCAACTATAAGCAATTTCATTTGAATTTTGTAAAGGATATCCTCAATGAAAATGGTAAATGATTTTGGAGAGCATATATCTTTCTATTTAATGTATCATCTGGTATTGATAATCAAAGAATTATTTGTGTGATTAAATCAATCTTGTAAGATTTAAAAATAAATAAGAGATAATGGCCTATGGGAAACAGCCTTTAAGTCTGGACTCTTTTACTGAATAAAATGCTGAAAAACAATAAACCTAGTGGGATTTTGATACTTTTCAGTCATATGTATGGCTGTGAAGACATGGCCTGCTTTAGAAAACTATTAGTGAAAACTTGTTTATTCCTTTTTCATATTTTCATCTATCATTCTCTCAAAATGCATGTATGACCTTTCACAAAGATCTGCATAAAGAATGGAAACATATAGATCATTAGTTATCAATGGCATTTCCATAGCTTTTTTACAAATAAAAAAGGTCTGTGGTTTAGAAGGATTGGGGAGAAGTTCAACATATTTTTCTCTTTCAAACATCATAAGAACCAAATCTCTATTTTTAAAATTTATTTTAAAAAAATAAGAAAAACAGAAAAGGAATACAACATAAAAGAGAGCATTGTCATGTGCCTAGCAGAACATCAGAAGGATTCAAAATATATAACAAATTACTGGATCAAGAAAGTGTGTGTGTATGTGTGTGTAGAAGAAATTATATTCATGAGTATCCATCTTTTCTTTACTTTGTTGTAAATTGTTCTTTTATTCTCTGCTGTGCATCTTATTAAACTATCCCCTTTATTATTACATTATAGATAATTTTGCTGACCATGATATTTTTGGCCAAAGGACTTGTTTTTTTGATTGTCAATAGATATGATTCTAGGACTTGTGGTCTTTTATTGTGGCTGCTGATAAGTCCTGGACAATTCTAATTGTAGCTCCAGCATATTTGAATTTTTGTTTTCTTGTTTCTTGCAAAATTTTCTCTTTGATCTGGGAATTTTGAAATTTTGCAATAATGTTCCTATGTGTTTTTTACAAAGGATCTTGTTGAGGTGGTGATGGGTGGATTTTCTCTATTTCTATTTTCCCCTCATGTTCTATCACTCTAGAACAGTTTTCTTGGATTATTTCTTGTATTATTGTGTCAAGGTCCTTTTCTTGGTCATAACTTTCAGGCAGTCTAATTTTTCTTATTATTTTCTTTTCTTGACCTGTTCTCCAGGTTTATCATTTTTCTTGTTTCACATTCTGTTCTATTTTTTTCATTCTCAGCAGCACAGCTGGATATGGTGTTCTTAATCAGACAAGGTTTCCTCAGTCTTGATTTATCACCAGTCTTTATTTGCCCAGAGAATCAAACTTGTTCTATTTGTGGGGGAAATCTGCAGAGTTTGAAATTTGCCAATTTACTCTGCCAGCTTCTCAGAATCCTCCCCTCCAAGTCTCAATTTTTTTTTCAAAATTTCATCACCTCCAGCATAGATGTATTTGCTCAAGTACTTTCCCCAGATTCATCTTTCTATTTCTTATTCAGGGACTGAGGCATTAGGGTCCAAATGTGGTCTTTCCATTGTCCAAGATGATTAAGACAGTTTGTAAAAAAAAAAAAAAAAAAAAGGAATGTTGGCAGAAATATTTCATTGTTTCACTCATTTGTTGTCCATGTAGCTTCATCTAGAAATGTTCTGCCTTGGTTAAATTTAATTGCTTGCTTTTTGCAGCATTGCTTTTTGCTCCAAATAGTATTTTCCCCCTTATTTATAAGATATTAATTACTCTTGTCACCTCCTTCTGCCAAAAAAAAATAATAATAATAATCACTTTGTATTTACTTTCTATATATTTTGCATTTACTTATCTGTCTTCATATTTATTCCTCTCAATGGAGTATAAGTCTCCTGAGGGGTAGGAACTATTTCATTTGTGTACCTAAGCACCTAACATTGTGCTTAACACAAAATATGTGCTAATAAATAAATGAACTTCCATTATTACTTTCTATGTTTTACAAATGAGTTTATGTTCCAAGCTGATGGCACTCTGGATATCATGTCAAGGAGATGAAATATTTATTTGCTAAGCAAGTTGAAATTTCTTGCAGCTGCTTCCCAATGGTTCCCCTCCTTTGGGAAATTTTAATAGTGTCAATGTCTATTCCTTCATCTGTTTCCCAATTTTTGTCATCAATAGACTGTCATACCTATTATGAATAACATGTATTGTCCTTTTTTAATCTTGTTCTTTTCATCTAATTTAGTGTTGAATCTGACTTTTTTTTTTATTTGAAAGTCTGAATTTTAGAGACCACTGATTCCTAAATTATTCCATTGATAACCAGTTACTTCCTGTCTTTAAGACATAACAAATTTTACTTCTTTCAGATACTGGACAGATTTCATGTCCAATGCATTTCAAATCTCTTCTTGAAAGAATTATTATTAATATTCAGAAGTGAAATTTCTATATAGCCTACAAGTCTCTTGGTCTTAATTCTGGTTTGCATTTTGCAATGTATTTTTTGCATTCCCCCTCATGCCCAGAAATCACACTGAAGTTACCAATTATCAGTGTCTATATGGTGTTGGTTTGAAAGATCCCTACTGCTCCATCTTGTGCTACATATGTTAGCATATAAACCACAATTTTTTATATTGATATTATTGTTTATGTTCATCAACATCATTAATATATGAAACATTACATTAAATTTCTCTGAGATGTTCTCCCTTCTTATCTTGCAGCCCCAGTCTCACCCTTGTTACTATTCTAAACATGGAGGATAAACACACACACTCCTTCTTTGTATACTTAACTGGGAAGATACAAAATATCTGTCAATAAATTAATATCAAATGAATTGAAGAAAGAGAAAGTGAAAAGAGAGAATGAGGGAGGTAGGGAAGGAGAAAGAGAGAGAGAGAGACAGAGACAGAGACAAAGAGACACTATTTATAATAAGAATTTTCCTATTGAAGGTCGAAAGGATTTGATCCTGGAAAGAACATTAAGTTTTCTAAGAGGCAAAGGTAGAGAAAATACATTACAAACATGTAGGTCATTTTGTGTAAGACTTCTCCTGCTCCACCCTTCCCATTTAGCTCCCTTTCCTGTGATGTCTTTTCCTTTTTAGAATGTAAGCTCCTTGAGGGTGGAAACTGCCTTTCTTTTTGCTTGTATTTGTTTCTCCAGCACTTAGTAGGGTGCCTGGCACATAATAGGTACTTAACAAACATTTGGCATCTTCACTGCCCATTTATCATCAAAAGGCAAATGAAAGTTCGATGAATCAAGCTCTGTGATAGGACTAATACCCTACAACAGTTCAAGCCATACTCTTTTCCTCCTGAAAAAAGGATTAGTGTTCCTTAAAAACAGACAAAATTGTCTTCAAGAAGAGTAGATGGCCCTTGGGCAGCTAGGTGGTGCAGTGGATAGAGCACCAACCCTGAAGTCAGGAGGACCTGAGTTCAAATCTGGTCTCAGACATTTAACACTTCCTAGCTGTGTGACCCTGGACAAGTCACTTAACCCCAAATGCCTCAGCAAAAATAATAAATAAAATAAAAAAATAAAAGAGTAGATGGCCCATGCTTTGCAATGATACAGCTTCTATTTTCAACTCTCAAAATGGAGTATGTTTAGCCCTCTCCTTCAAAAGGTATTAATTTTCTCTGAAAGGATATAAAATTATCTCCCAAGACATGATTGGCCCTGATTTCCCCTGCTGCCTCTTTCTGGTCAGGAATCTAGGTTCTCAATTGGTCGATTTCTGAAGATCACACAAGTCAACATGCCCCTCATGTGCTCTAAATATCTGATGCATTCCCATATAAACACAAAGTGGAAAAGGGGATTGAGTTCAGAGAAAATTGGTACTATTGTATCATTGTTGTCAATCTTTGCTGTGCCAGGACAAAGTAGGCTTCCTTTTCTTACCCATTCAGTGACTTGAAAGGTCTTTATTTCACCTCAATATTGAACCTGGACCAGGAGTGTGTTACTATTAGAGCTTCCTCCAAATTCCACCAAAGGCAGCTGGAGTCAGATTGCAAAGGGCAACATGGAAGTTGCTCTACTCGTATTCACCAAATGTCTAAGATAAGTTCATTAAATAACTGTAGCCCTCAAAATGTATTATATTTTATTTTAGGAAAGCATAAGGAACCCATATAACTAGAGAGGAATCAAAAGTTGGAATTGAATATGGACACAAAGGGAATTCAGAAAGTGAAACCAGCAGGTTCTTTATTGATCATAGAAGGCTTTGTGCAAGAGAATAGACCTGTAAGGACCTTTAAGGACAACAAATAGGGAGGAACATGAACAGTATGCAGAGTAGATGGTGGGAGAGCCATGTACCTAAAGTAGAGGGCAACTGAGGTTTGCATCAAAAGACATATCCCTTATATTTACCAACAACTGTAAAATGAGCAAAAAAAATTTGCAAAAAAAAAAAAAAAACTGTCTGCTTTCATTTCTATTGGAAAACAGCAGGAAATGAGGGCAAGGCTCTCTTTAAACATAATCAGAAAACTGAGTCTTTGTCCAACACCATCTTGGAAAGTCCACCATGCCCGTACCCCCAAAAGTGGCAGGTGATTACTTACGATACGAATCCCTAATTTTTGCCACTAGCATATTTTGCATTATTTGGCAGCTTACAAACGAACACAAGATCACAGCATCTGTCCCGTACCGTAGGCAGCCATGTGGAACAGAAACGCAATTTCTTACCTGAAAAACATAAACAAATAACACATATTTACATTCATTTCACACAAGCTGATATCTTCTAGAGCAGCTGACAGCACATGGTTAATCAGCTGTTTCTACTTGACATGAAAGCTTGGCAATGGCAAGTAGATGGAGTTGTCTTCATTTAATATACATTTTTTCCATTTAAGACTACTTTAGATGTAAACGCTCCCCATCCAATGCCTACCTGTGATTAATGTGCCTAATGCAAATGTGCAAAATCACTGTGCTCAACATAACTCAGAGCTGACAGCAATTAATAACACTGTAATTAGTCACTTCCAGGGAACAGCAATCAGAAATCAAAAGGACACAGAGCTCTTGATCCAAGTCCCACCCACCAACCAGAGTCTGAAAATTTTTTATTGTTTGTTTTTCTAAATCTAGCCCATTGTAATTATTCTGACATTTTCCCCCCTCATCACCGTAATTGAGAAGACATATACCATTATGCTTTATGTTTCCACATTTCTAGACCCTACCAGGTCAGTGGGTGAGTTCATATTTTGTGTGTATGTGTGTTCAGGAATTGAACATTTCACCAATGTCTGTGTTTAATATCTCACTCTGAACTTTATTTCTAAAGTTATGACATATTACCCTAATTCACATATTTAATAATCTAGAAACAAACAATTTATGCCATTCCCATATCCCAAATGCCTAAAATGAAGTCTCTCCTCACCTCTGCCTCTCTTTTCCTTCCTTGCTTTCCTTTCTTTTCCATTTTTCCTTTGTGCCCACCTTCCTTTCTTCTCTTCTTTCCTCCCTTCCTTCTTTCCTTCCTCCCTTTCTTTCTGACTTCTTCCTTCCCTCCCTCTCTCCTTTTCTTCCTTCCTCCCTCCTCTCTACTTTCCTTCCTTCCATTCATCTTTTTTTCTTCCTTTCTTTCTTTTACAAGGAGGATTCCATGGAGTGGAGGATAGAGAGTAGAAATGAGATAAGACATCAAAAAATGTTCATGGTGCAGAAAATAAAAGGCATTAATAAAACTTAAAACATCCTGGTAAGAGATGCCAGCAAGATAACTTTTGAAATGCCCTTAATTACTAATAACAAATTTGGTGTTAATGGGGGAAATCATAAGAAATAATGAGTCAAGTCAGCAAGTCCTCCTTCAAAGGCCACGTTTACCGTTTTTATCATCACTTCAACAGAGAAGGAAAAAAAAGCTGACAGGCTATTCTTTCATGTGCAATATTCATGTCACTTAGGTCTTCAACACTTATAGAAATTAAAAGTTCTTCAGCCATAATTTATTGTAAAGGGTTGGTACAATTCAGATGAAATAGAAGGAGAAATGATGAGTGAATAAAGTGATGGAGACTTGGGATGGACTAATTACTTCAAATTCTATTTCGTTGTAATATTTTTTACCATAATCAGGACAATGGACACTCACAGTTTTTTCTCTGTTCTCTTAGAACGTAGGTTTTAGATTCTAAGTGATCTTATAAATTAAGGAAGTAGTTAGAAATACAACGTAGTTCATTAAAGTTTATTGTTGTTCAACATCTCTTCACAGTGTCATTTGGGATTTTCTTGGCAAATATAGTGGAGCAGTTTGTCATTTCCTTTTCCAACCCATTTTACAATTGAGGAATTGAGGCAAACAGGGTTAAGTGACTTGCCCAGCATCTCACAGGTAGTAAGTGTCTGAGGCTAGATTTGAATTCAGGAAGATGAGTCTTCCTGACTCCAGGCCTGGTACTAGATCCAATGGAATACCTAAAGGAGGGAAAAGGAACTTTGCAGGAAGAAAAAATACTCTTTCTTAATTTTTAATGCTTCTTAAACATAACGAAAAAAGATCTAGGTCTTGGTGGCAACTATATGGAACTACAATATTTTAAAATTCTGAAGCAATAAAACTTAATAATTAAGAATAATATACAATGCAATCATGAGATGATTGTCCCATGATACATCACTTAGCCCTGTATCTAATTGTGAGTCTCATTTACAGAGAGTTTTAGTGAAACATAAAACACTTTCACTGAGAACCACAAGTAGAAAAAACAGGTGTGTGTGTATGTCTCTGTGTCTCTGTGTGTTAAAATCAGTTAAGAATGAAAATGAATAGACAAAGAAAGAATACTGATGGAAGCTGACTCCGAAATAATGACTAGCTAGTTATTAATATTTCAATGCATTAAAATTCATTTATTTACATGGAAATAGTTAAGCTTCAAGGTTACTTGGTTGCCATGGATTTTAATATTATATAGAATAAAGCACTTTAAAAGGATGGAAAGCATGACTTATGAAGAAAAGATAGAAAATTGAAATCATCAAATCAAGATAAGAGTAGGGGGGATATGATAGAGCTATTCCGGTAGAGATTTTAACAAATATAAGATACTCAATATGAAGAATACTCATTCAGAAGATGGGGACCAGCTGCTATCAGCCAGTACAAGAAAAGACAAAGAGTAAGGATTATTTATAAGAGAAAACTTCCCAGCCATTCATTGGATAAACATTGAAACCAGGGAGAACAAAGAAATAGGGAAAGTGACACAGAGTGAAGATGACCCAATCAGTAGCTGGTACAAAGACTCTCTTGGGTTATGTTAGATGTGGCATATATAACACATGGGCTAGAAATAAGGGAAACTTTGTATATAAATCTTCCCTCTGACACTGTGGCAAGTCACTGAACATATCTGGTCCTCGGGCAACTGAGTCCATAATATGGATCCAGTGAGTCATAGATTAATTCTATCTACAAACCTGGAGGGAGTTTCTTATACTAGTAAAATCCAAGATCCTTTCTGTATCCATCTATATGATTGATATCAGTAGCAATAAAAAGATACTGTCATGCAGAAGAGAAAGATTGGTGGATGACAAAGGAGAGCAGAAGATAATAATAACTGGAATTAATGGAAGTCATTAAGGTAGGATGCAAACTCATTCTTCCCTTCTCTAAGCCCATTATTTCACCTATGCTGGGTTACAGGAGAACCTCTTATTTAATTTTCAGTGAGAACATTTATACCTCAGCAATTGGCAAACAGTATAAATAGGAATTTGACGTACTGTTTTGTTGACTTCTGGTCTTTAAAAATGTGATGGAGAATTTTAAATTTGAAAGTGTCAGGGATGCTTGATCACATCTATTTATTATGAGAGTTCTGTTTTTTATGTGAACATGCACATATGTATATAGGGTTTTCTTGGGGGGGAACTGAGGAAAAGAAATAAGCACTTGTTAATTGAAAAAAAAAGGGATGAGTATTTTTTTTTTCTAGAGATCTGGTTGTTAAACATTTATCAGTATAGTCATACTACTACACCACACTATTAATTATTATTTTGTTAAAATTAGAGAATAAGATTTTAAATATACCGCAAAAACATTATTTTTCTATTTTTAATGTATGCTTTCATTTTTTGTTCTTTCATCATAATTTTTTGTTCAGATCTCTGGAAATATCATACATTTGGATTGGTCATATAGACTCCTGCCTTGGGGGGCAAAAATACAGCAGAATCTCTCTTGAAGGCTTTTACTGCCCTTACTCAAATCCAATGGCTCTTTCTCCAATACTCCAGAGTCAGGTTGGAAAGCTCTGGCTAAGAACTGATTCAGAACCAGATTCTCAAGATTGAAACAAAGCTGTTCCGCTCCCTGCTGGGCTGCTGGCGAATTAACACATGCATGCACAGAAAAGCCTTTTCTAGCTGGAGAACCAGGCTGAGGGGCTGGCACAGTGTCCATTTCCCTCCATGGGGAAATTGTGTATCCCACTCTGCCTTCTCTGATATGCTCTTTCATATTGATTGGCTCGGCTACCCTGACCTTTGTGGCTATGGGCACATTTCAGCATCATTCCTACAAGATGCTCTCTAAACTGCTTCCTAGGCAGGAACATTGTGTCTCTTTCCAAAAGGAAAAAAAAAATCATTTCATTTCACTCATGAACTTGAGCAAGATGGCTATTTGACAAAAGCCAGCGGCGGCTGGCATCATGGAGGAAGGGATGCTACAGTCACACCTGAACATGGGCTACTACATAACAAAAGAGCTTTTGCTTGCACCATGATAATAACTTCAGAACCTGAAAAATCCAGCTCCTTAAGTCTATTTGATAGTCTTACAGAAGGAGCACCAAAGCTAGATAATAAATGCCAAAGGGGAGTCTAACAAAATGATTTTTTAAAATGATCTCATCAAATTACTGAGAACCTCTATTCTTGGCCAAATAGAACAATTCACTAAAGGGAAATGAAAGGAGAGAATCTATTCTTTTCCCTCCTGGTCACACTTCAAATCATACATACTGGATGTATTTAAAGAAACAGCGTAGGTGTGACAGAATAGTCAAGAGTGCTGGACTGAAAATAAGGAAGACCTGGTCTCAGACACCATCTCAGGCTGTGATGAACCATGTGGTACTGATCAACCCTATAAGCCTCAGCTTCCCCATGTCTAAGGGGAGTATGATAATCACAAAGAATTCATAGAACTGTTATGTGGCTTAAATGTAAAGCCTTTTGCATCCCACAAAGTACTACACAAATGTTAGGCTTTATTAATAGTACAGTGGAAAAAACCAATTTCAATCCTGTCATTAAGTTTACCTATGTCATCTTGGATAAATTGCAATCTCCCTAGACTTTGGTTTCTTCTTTTGTAAAATAAATGAGTTGTACGATGGCCTCCACAGATATTTCCAGATCTAGATCTATAATGACAGTGTTGTTATTGTTGTTGCTGTTAGATATCCCCTGTCTGGAATTTCATTTATATAAGGAAATTTCAATGAAGAAACTCCCTCCAAAGTGGATTGGTAATTATTCTGCAACTTTGGAAAGCCTTTTAGAACTCTGAGAAGACAGACCCATTGGGATAATACATATTAACAGTATATGTCAGGGATGAGACTCCAACCCAGGTCTTTATAATAAAAAGTTCTTATATTTATCCATTCTGCCACAATGTCTCTGATGTTATCTTTATAAATTAAATGGAGGTAAATCCTCAACACAAATCCTTTTCCCAAAACATTTTAGGACAGAAAAGTCAAGCAGTATGATATAGTGGAAAGGTCACTGAATTCAGAAGAAATCATATGGGTTCTAAGTCTGGTCCTACTAGCAATCAACTATGTAATTTTCAGCAGGTCACTTCATCTGTCCAGAGTCAAATTGTTCATCTCTAAAATTAGAGGTTGAAAAAGTTGACCTTTAAAATCTCTTTCAGATCTAAGCCTAATTATCCTAAAACTTCCAAGCTCTAATTACAAAAATCAATGGATAGAAGAAAAAAAAAAAAACATTTATTAAGCACTTACTATTTGTCAAAAAACAAAAACAAAAACAAAGGGTAGCTGGGTGGTATAGTGGATAAAATATTGGCCCTGGAGTCAGAAAGACCTAAATTCAAATCCAATTTCTGGCATGTAGTAGCTGTGTGACTCCAGTTAAGTCACTCTTTATTTACTTCAGTTTCCTCATCTGTAAAAGGAGCTGGAGAAGGAAATGGCAAATGACTCCAGTATTTCTGGCTAAAAAGATCCCAAATGGGCTCAAAAAGAGTTGGAGACAATTGAAATGACTGAAAAACAAATGTACCAAAAACTCTGGGTAAGAGATGGGAACAAAAATACAAAAACAGAAACAGTTCTACTTTCAAGGAGCATATGTTCTAATAAAAGGAAATGATGCTTGGGTGCATTTTAGAGAATGTTATTAAGATGGTGAATGGGGCCATAATGAACAAGAATGATGCAAGTATTCCAAGAGTAATTGCAAAGTTGATTTATCATGGAGGGACACAACCTACAACTCCCACAAAAACTCAATCAAGGAGACATTTTGGAAGATGATATGACAATGGCACGTTAAAAATTGATTTTCCTTGCCACTCTAGTGACAGTTGCAAAGGACAAAAAAAAAAAAGAATCATTAGTGATTAGATGAAAAAAACTATTTAAAATATCCATCAAGGCCTTATTAATATTCAGAACTTTACTGAAACACATTCTCCCAACATTATGATCATTTAATTGTTTTGTTCCCAAGATTTTGCCTACATCATTTTTCAAGTCTAGAAAAGTGATTTCAGAATCTTCAGAAAGATGGTGCTTTATGAGATGTACTTAACAATGCACCATCATTTGTGGGGCATGGCATTCAATAAGAATCTTTTTTTTTTTCCCTAAGAGAGATTTTCATAATTAAAAGTTTTCTTACACCACTTTTTCAAAGAAAGCATCCAGGTTATATTACCACAACTGGCAATACTAAAAAACAGCCAACATGATGGCAACCTTAACAACTTAAGAATAAATTGGACAAGGATGAATAGGTTATTATCCTTCCTTCATTACAATATATCTCCATGACTTTTCCTATGGAATGTCCATTTGATGAGATTCAGAACCTGGCTAGAAGTTTCTCCACTTCAAATACTTACAAAACAGAAAAGCAGGCACTATGCAACAAGATGCCTAGATCTACCTTTCTTTTACTGATTCGTGAGAGAAATATGGATAGATTGACCCAATGTCATCTAATTTTCCTAAGAATATTCTTCACTAACAAATTATATCATGAGAAAGAAGGAACAAAGAGAGTCATAATAATGACCCTCTTCTTTCTTTTTCTTTTTTCTTTCTTTTTTTCTTTTAGTGGGAAAATTACCCACCAAATAATTGAGGAAGACTTAGGATAAAGCCTTGATGCTCTACATTATTTCAAAACCTTTACCAAAGTGCTAAATAATACTTTGGTTAAATCAAAAAGAGCAAGGAAAGTGAAAAATAATAGGAAAAATCTTCAGGGAAAGAAGGGAAAGAAGCCCCAATATAAATAATATAAGGTTTAAAAAAAATCAAAGGAAATTTTCCAAAAGGAAGAATAAAACCACAACCAAAAATCTCAAAAGAGTATTGATATGTCTCCAAAGCTTCAGAGTTGTATAGAAATGTGACAAAATGATTCAAAGGAAGATCTGATAGCTATAAAATTGGAGATTAAATTGCCGGCGAAATTCAAGAAAACAAATAAGAAATAAAGTCTAAAGAAGTGAAAAACTCAATGGGGAAGTATAGAGAGGTTCATTTTTTTTTTAAGTTTGCAGACATGAAAATAAACTAATCATAATTTTTAATGGAAGTATTAAAAGATAATCACAAACTTCTACAAAGCAAAACAAAAGAACTCTGAAAGACAAGATCATAATTACTGGCCTACCAGAAAAAAATGCCGAGTCTATATAGCATATTCCCTGAAATAAACAAGAATATTTTTTTTCCAAAATAAATTAATTGATAAGAGTATTGACAGAAAGAGTCCCTGAATTTCAATAATGCAAGACAATTCAACGAGGGAAAGAAATGAAAAGATTAGAATAATGCATACCCCAAAATGCTTAAATAAATTAACCTGAACCCCAAGATTAACTCTCCAGTAAAAGTGAGTAAACCATAGTAGCTCTTCAAAGAAGTCAGAAACCTTAAATCTTTCTTAATATAGTGAGTCTTCCCACCCTATATTTTATATGCCCTATAGCTATTTCTGTGGTCCTAATAGTATAAATTTACTCCAAAAGACTCCATATGCAGAATTAAAAAATCACAGAAAACATGTAAATGTATATTCCTAAAATAAGCCTGAATATAAACTCATTTGTAGAAAAAAAAGCTATGCATTTTTTAAAATTGTAAATTACTATTAAAATGTAAGTTATTAATTGATTTTCAATAAGTAGGATCTATCTCCAAATACAATAAACTTAAATTCCAATGATTGCTAGTTTTTTTTTAAGTCATCAATAAACAAAGACTGAATAGGAAAAATAAAAATAAATCCTTCTCTGATAAAAGTATTCTACTCTGAAATTATCCATCAAGTTAACTATTATTCAACACATGCTATTTTATTTAACTGATAAGTCTGGATTTAATGTATACTGGATTTCCTTAAAGATAGCCAGTTAGTTAAATTGAATTAATTGCTTAGTTTCATATGAAAAAGAAGCATTCAAAGCATTATCTAGTTTAGGCTGAATTTATCTTTCCAAACCAATTACATATTACTGGCCCACATGCCCTTTATTTACTGTCCCTGTAGATGATATTTCATCTCTTATAGCCTATGTATTGGTTATCCACTCTATTCCATCTCTTTACCTTCTCCCCATGTGTAAGACTGTCTGCTTCTCTTACACCTCCTAGAAGCCCTAGCTTCCTTCAAGGTTCTTTCCAAGTCCACCTCCTGCATGAGTCCTTTGCCAATTTTTTGTCACCTCTCAGAAACTTGATTTTCATATATATTTTATACTATCCAATCAAAAGATCATAGTACTAGCATTTGAAGAGATTTCAGATGTTTTAAAGTCCAAATCTCTCACTTTACAATAAAACTAAAAGCCAAAGAGATCAAATGATCTCCCCAAAATTCCACTGTACTTGGTGCTTTTACACAGGCTATCCCCAGACCAAGAGGACACAAGATACTTGATGGTAGGACTATTTCTGCTTTTTGTATTGTTCCCCTATGCTTCCCCTCATCTAGCATGCTGTGTGGAGCTGAGCAGCCACATAATACATGCTTATTGGACTGAACTAATGCAACCCTGCCCTACTTTCCCCAAGGAAGACTTCTCTCACAGCTTCACCATGTTGACAACTGGCTTTATTACTGCCCTGGCACAGTGTCACCCTCGAAAAACCTATAAACTTATTATCTGTGTAATAGTCAATTTGAGGGTTTCTGATCTCTGATATGAAGTCACCTGGCTCTTCACATACAGAGTGGACCCTTAACCACCTGATGCCCTAATAATTTATTAAGTGAGTTCTGAAGGAGAGGAGGATAACACTTAATGCCTTCAAGAGCCTATTGAATTTCAAGAGAAAATAAATCTCTTGGTCCTATTTGCGTCTTTTCAGAAAAGCACAGAAAGTACAGCTTGGAAATAAAATAATTGAAACAGTATCCTTCCCACACAAGTCTCAGGGCAGAACATTTGTTTAAAGGGGGAAGGAGGAACATATAAAAGAGAAAAGTCATTAATTCTTCCTGTTACTTAATGATTATCATTGATTTTATTCTACCTAAAATTACTTTTTAGTTGCCCCTTTGATCCCATTAGAAATAATTTTTAACTGGTAGAAAAGAATAAGTAAAAATAATCTCAATATGGAATTCTTTGCTACAGCCTTGTCTACCTTGTCCTAACCCCAATTCTACTCTGAAACATTCAAGGAAAAACAATGGGAAAAGAAAGTTCCATCTGGTTCTATGATTTCATTGATCTAGGGCTAAGGTATCAATCAAGGGATCAAAGATCACATGGTCAGCAACTTTACCAAGTATGACCTGAACCAGGCTAAATTATTAAATTAGTTCCATAAATTAAAATGAATCAATTCATTAATGAATAAACATATGGTTGGGAAAGAGTCAACAAAGTAAATAAAAATATAATGAAACTAAATGCTACATTTTAAAAATTAGGCCAATATGTAGCCCACAATAGTCTTTATGCATGGATTAGCCACCCTGTTTCCATTTGAACTTGGCACAATTGGTCATAGGAATACCCTGGTGAGGAAACTCTTTCTACCAGTGTAGATTATTACTTTCAATATACAGTCTTAGAGAGACAACTGAAATATTGAGAAATTAAATAAATTGTCCAGGATCAATCTGCCAGGATGTGCCACAGCCAGGATTTGAAACCATGCATTCCTGGCTTTGAAGGACTTTTACAAAGACATATGTGTGATCAATGAAGGTTAGAATGAGGTTATAAGTAATCTCCCTTTGAGAGTCTGCTACCAAGACTGTGTCACCCCAACTTCTTCCAGTAGAGTTTGAAAAATGAATTTCCAGTCATAAGTATTTTCCTCATTTGCAAAAAATTCTTCAATGGTTTATCACTTGGAAGTACTGATGAAAAAAAAAAATGATTCTGAACAGTACGATGGACGGAATATCTGCTCTGGAGATAGGACCTGGGTTCAAATTCCGCTTCTAAAGCTTAACAGCTATGTTACTGTGAACAAATCACTTAACTTCTCAGTCTCAGTGTCCTGAGTGTAAGCAAAAAAAAAAAAAAAACAAATAAATATGGAATTTGACAACATAGCTTCCAAATTCCCTTCTCATTCTAGAGCTAAGATTCTATAACCAAAGGAAAATATTTGAATCACAATTTAAAAAAAAATTCATCTTTAAGAAACGTCCTTTGGTGTGATGACCAATATGAAATCATTTCTATATTTTAATAAATAAATTTAATAAATAAATATATTAAATATATAAATCTGATAAAACATTAAAAGAAATAATTTTAATAAATAACATTCCTATATTGTAATAAGGTTTTTAAATAAATTGAACTATTTGAATATGATCCATTATTAATATCAACCAATCACAATCATTATTACCATCCACAACAGTAACAAATATTTACTTATAATGTCTAGGGCACTGATATCTTAATGTATGAAAATTCATAACTCTCTATGCAAGATCTCCAAATTCTTAGTGCAGTTTTAAACATTAATAATTTAAAAGAAAAGAAGTAGCATGAGCTAGAGAGAAGTTAAGGAAGGCCTAGAATTGATCCCAGGGTCTGATAGACATTAGTTCAGTTACTTTTGGCACATTCACCAACTAGAATCTCAGAGAATTCTGGGAGACTACCTGCTTTAGTCTGTTTGCCCTCTGCCTCCCACACCTACAGAATCACTGGGCATCAGCATATTAATGTCTTTCAAATAAAAAAAATAGATTGAGAAAATAAAGCAATCACCACAGAAGTTTCTGGAGCAAAGATGAGCATCATGATGTAAAGAACGATGAAATAGAGTCAGGATTCTCCAAAGGAGAAAGCCAACCAAAGTGAGGTCTTGCACTCTGGCTTGATTTTCTTCCCCAACATCAGGACTTCAGAAGCATTCTTTTTCTAAAGGTCATGATTTCAATCTCTGTGGGAAATTGTACTGTTCAAAAAAGTCTGTTGCAGTTGATATGACAAAAAACTGGCCATGACTGCATTTCTTTTAAGAGGAAAAATAGATATTGAACTAGTGAAAAATATAATGAGCAAGGAGTTAGCGAGTAGTCTGTGTTCAGGGAACATAGAGGTAGAAACCCGAGACATGGAATCAGCAAACACTGATTATGTTCTTACTATGTGCTAAACAAAGACTAGAAAAAGGCTCCCCAGATCAAGCTTACATGTCAGGGGCAGTTAGATAGTGCAATGGATGGAGCACCATACCTAGAGACAAGAGGACCAGAGTTCAAATCTCAGACACTTAATATGTACAAGCTGTATGACCCAGGATAAGGAGGAAGAAGGGGAGGAAAAGGAAGATGGAAGGAGGTCAAGAAGAGATAGGGAGAGGGAAGGAAGAGGAGGAGGAGAAGAGAGAAGGGAAGGAGAGGGGAAGAAGAGAAAGAAGAGGAAGAAGAGAAGAAGGAAGGGGGAAGAAGGGAGAGGGAGGGGGAAGAAGGAGAAAGAATAGAAGAACAGAAGAGAAGGAGGAAAAGGAAGCAGAAGAGGGGGAGGATGGGGAAGAAAAGAAGGAGAAGAAAGAATGGAAGAGGTGGGAGAGGGGGAGGAGAAGCAGCTTACATTCTACTAGAACTCCTCTACCTCACAAATCTCCAAGATTTGTGAATATGATCTACCAGCCCTGGGATTTTTGTATTAAATGCCTCTGCACAGAAAGTAAAATCTTTTAATACATGACCTCAATGAACCACAGAGCTTACAATCATAAACAGAGATCTCTATGAAACTCAGAATTCCATCCAGACCACCCTCCTTATTGTACAGAAAATTGAGTTCAAATACTCGTCTAAGTCACACAGGTTGCGACTGTCAAAGGTGGGATTTGAACCCAAGTCCTCTGATTTCAAATATAGTACTTAGTGTATCACACTGCCCCCATTAATAATGATTTCATGATTATCCATTCCAGTGATATCTTTTATTTAATATCAAACACTTTTTGTCCTTAAGTCATCCTGAAGAGAAAGTCAAGGATAATATATTCAGGGAGATGATCAGGAACAAAGCTTCTATCATTTCAGCATGAAAATATAGGAAGCTGATCAAAGAAGTTTTTGATGAGATCATAGGTCAGTAAGCCAGTGTATCATCCTATGGAAAACAGGTGCATATCCCTTGGTACACTCTTAGGCAGTAGCATCAAACTCAAAGAGAATTAGGAGCCACTAAACTATGCATAAGAATCCTATGGGTGCATAATGACTTAGAAAAACAAATATTAACATTATCTATGGGGTTTTTTTTGGTATGTTTATGTATTTTGAAAAATTTTTAATCTGGTTTTGGGCTATTCTGGAAAGTGTTAGGCCATATGAAGATGGTATGTTTTATATCTCTGCAGTAAAGGGCAAGCATATTCAAGAAGATTCATATAGATTGTAGGATTGTCTGATTCAGCTGCCAATAAGGAAAAGCACCTATTTTGAGGGGGGAAAAGGAGGAAGAAGCTTACAATCAGATTCCTTTTACCTTTTTTTCATCTTTCTTCTTTTCAACGAGATCGTAAGAGCTAAGAACCGAATTTGTGAGGGAATGGAGAAATAAGAACTATTCATAGCTGCCATGGGACAGAATCTTGTGTACTTGTTTGCCCACATGTCTCCAAAGGGGAGTTCCTCAATACTATTATATGGAGGTAACCTATGATTACCTCCAAAGAGCCATAAAATCCAGCAATATCTCTACTAGGTCTGTATTCCAAAGAGATCAAAGAAAAAAGGGAAAGGGCTTATTTGTACAAAAATATTTATAGCAGTTCTTTCCACAGTGGCAAAGAATTGGAAATTGAGGAAATGTCATTCAACTGGGGAATGGCTGAACAAGTTGTGGCATGTGATTGTGATGGAATACTTAATGTGCTATAAGAAATGACAAGGAGTATGGTTTCAGAAAAAAAAAAAAAAAAAAACCTGGAAAGAACTGATGCAAAGTGAAACAAGTAGAAACAAAAGAACATTTTACACAGTGATAACAATACTGTAAAAATTATCAACTGTGAAAGATTTAGTTATTCTGATCAAGACAATGATACAAGACAATTCCAAAGGACTGATGATGAAAAATGCTCCACACATTCAGATAGAGAACTGATGAACTTTGAATGCAGCCTGATTAATACTTCTTTTTCACTTTATTTTTCTTATTTTGTTTTTTGTTTTTTTTTCTTTTACAACATAACTAATATGGAAATATATTTTACATTATTTCATATGTGTAACTTATAAAATTCCTTACCTTTTCAAAGAAGAAGAAGGGATGGGAGGAAGGAAAAGAATTGGAAACTCATTTAAAAAAATGATTCTTTTTAAAATTATATATAATTGGGAAGTATTTAATGAAATAGATAAAAATTTATTTTTTAAAAAAATAATAATTTTGGGGCAGCTAGGTGGCACAGTGAATAGAGTATCAGCCCTGAAGTCAGGAAAACCTGAGTTCATATCTGGCCTCAGACACTTACCACTTCCTAGCTGTGTTACAATGGGCAAGTCACTTAACTCGAATTGCCTCAGCAAAAAAAAAAAAAAAAAAAGCAATAAATGAATGAATGAATAAATGAACGAGTAAATAAATAATTAATTAATTTCTAGAATTTTGAAACTACTCTTGATTGGATGGAAGGATTGAGTAGGAATGGGGGGAAGGAGTTGGAACTATTAATCACTGCCTTAAGAAAGAAGTAAATGATCAAGGCAGATGTGCTTGCCCCCGTGGCCCCAGAGGAGATGTCCTTGAAAATTATTATTAAGAATCAACCTAAGTACATGGAGAAACCTAGGCAACAGAGAAACAAAAAATATCAATAAAAATATTTCAAAAACAGAAAAGTATTTTTGTAGTTTCATGTGCAATCATATTTTTATTATAATGTTATGGAAAGACTTGTTTTATTCCATAAATTTAAAAAAAAATAAAAGAGAAAGAAGTAACTTATGGAAAATTGAAATCGCAGCTACTCTCGAGATTTTCACCCTCACATTTTGTGTCAGAGAATAAACTATTGGATGCAAAAATTGGATGGACATGGTAGGAGAGGCATAAAAGATTATTTTTAAACTAAATATTTCAGCATTACTTTTTTCTTTATTTTATAATGTTTTTTCTTATTTTCAAAATACATGCAAAGATAGTTTTCCAACATTCACCATTGCAAAACCTTGTGTTTCAAATTTGTCTTCCTCCCTTCCTCCCATTGCCCTCCCCTAGACAGCAAGTAATCCAATATAAGTTAAACATGTGCAATTCTTCTAAACTTATTTCCACATTTATCATGCTGCACAAGAAAAATCAGATCAAAAAGGGAAAAAGTGAGAAAACAAAACACACAAGTAAACAACAAGAACAACAAAATAATTAAAAATACTATATTGTGATCCACATTCAATTCCCATAGCCCTCTTTCTGGATGCAGATGACTCTCTACACTACAAGTCTATTGATATTGGCCTGAATCATCTCATTTCAGCATTACTTTTACCACTCAACTTCACAGACCACCTAGACTAGCCAACAGCAAATATGATCAATATGGTAGAGTAGATTTTTTTTAAGAGAAGGTCCTTGAACAGGAGGAAGAACGAAAAGAACAGCTCATTAGAATCATTGTTAGATTTAAAAAAAAAAAAAAAACTAAGACCATTGCTATTTCTGATAGCTTTAAAGGCTATATTGTCCAATAGAGTCATTTCAGAATCCAAAAATCTAGACTTTTCCTTTTGTCCAACCATTTCCTAAGCCAGTTTCCTAAGAACCTCACAACCTCACAAAATTGTTTTTAAGTTAGCATCCTTTCTGGTAGAAAAACTGAAACGGTTAAGAAGGGGTCAGAGGAGCTTCTTATATACTACAAAGAGAAAATACAGTCCCACAAAAGAAGTGTTTATTCCAGCAGCAAGCCTGCTCCTTGTTAACTGGAGGAGAATGAATCTGGAATGTACAAGTGCAAAGTAATCAACTAAAACAGATGCCTGGGACAGCAGCTGATAATATTGATTGTTTTCTCTGCTCAGTACCTCTTGGTAGGGTGTGTGATCTCTGTCATCACCCTTTCTCCTTCAACGCTTTACTGATTTCCCAAGTACTTGTAAAAACAAGTCAGGTGTGCAGCAGGAGCTGCTAGAAATGAATAATGGACTGGCCTGACATGATAGAAAACCACATTTTTCATTTTATTTTTAAATAGTCCAGGGCTGCCCCACAAAAGACGTTTTGCCTAAACCTTCTGGCCTAATTCTTTCTGAAAACAGATAGGATGCAGGAGGCTGGGCTGCCAGAAGGGATCAGGAAGTGAAAAAAATAAGTGTCTTTTCCTTTTATCTTAATTAAACACCAACTTATAATGTTTTGTTCAAGTCTCCAAATTTTGAATTGATACTTTTTTGTTCAAATCTCCAAATTTTGAATTGATTTTTGCATTTCAATGGGTGAATGTGACTCAAATAGGTAAGTTCTATATAAAGCATTTTGAGATTTGCTGAACCTGAAAAAAATCTCCTATGACAACCACTCTGGGAACAAAGTTCTATTTATGATCCCAATTCACAGATATTAAAAAAATAATAATTTCTAGAATTTTGAAACTATTATCTGCCTCTTGAGTAGAGGCAGGCAAATTAACTGATTTGCACTGGGTTACAGATCTAGTTAAGTTGCTGGAGTCAGATCTGAACTCAGTTCTTCTGATTTCTCAGATTGAAGCTCCATCCACTGAATTACTTGGCTTCTTTCAAAAGCCTCAGCTCCCTTTAGACAAGGAATCCATGAAGAGTTGAAGTTGTTTTTCCTTAAACAAGGATCAAGAGTGAATCTCTGTAGGTGGCTTCCATCAGTGAACTTCTCAGGAGTGTAGCAATTGCCTCTCACCTAATTTGAAATTCTGAATAGCCCTTGGAGACTGCTAAAGCCTAAGGACCCCATCTAGCAGTGAGTGACCTCTGCTGTACTCATTCACTTTGTGGAAACTAACCTTAGTCAAGAATCTCATTCCTGACCCACGTGGCCAGTAGCAGAAGCCAGAAAGCTGGCAGGAAAATAAGCATGGCATGTCATTAAGCTAAAGGCAGAATACTCAAAGGGATGTCATCATTTCTGCAAAACTTCATGTATTTTTTTCCCTTTGGGTTCAGTCAAATGAACTCTAAAGTGCATGGAGGATCTCATTTAAAGACTGACTTTGGACGATCTGAAATGGCTATGGTTGTAGCTGGTGAATATTTTTAAAACATGGCACCTTCTTTGCATTTACTGAATCTCTACAGTCTCTCCACAATTGACAGATTTTGAGCTTATGGGCATAATGAAATATCTCAGTCATATTTTCTCAAGGGCTAAAAACTACAGCACCATAGAAGGGAGGCCAACATTGTATATAAGATCCCAAAGACATATTTTTCTCTCTGATTGTACTATGGATGTCCTTTAATATTATAGCTACATCATCAAAATAAAGGAGGCCATCATTACAATTTAGAATTGTAGATCAGAAAAGCATTTTAGAGGTTAGAGGTTATTGATCTTAACCCCCTTAATTTATACACAAAGAAACTAAGTGAAATGACTTGTCCAATGTCATAAAGCTAGAAATTGGCAGAGTATCTGAACTTAAGCCCCATGGCTCCAGACCCAGCAATCTTTCTACCAAACCATGCTGGAAGCTCCCCAGTTTCATTGTTTTTTAAAGGCATCTGGGCTGGATCAGACAAGCCATGATGATTAGCATCTCTGGAAGACTATATTACTGAGAGATGGAACAGTGGTGATAATCTAGCCATTTTAAGATGAACTCTCATGTTCTAAAGTTCTAAATGATAGTAAGCCATCACAGAGAGACTTCTACTTTAAGAGAAGGAATTTGAATATCTAATGAGGAGTGTCTATATCCATGAATCCATATTCCTTTCAAGGTAAAAACCATTCCATCCATCATTGCAAATTTCAAAATTTTGGCATCTATTGAATAGCTATTTAGCAAGCCACAAACTAGCAAGATAATATATCAGCACCTACTGAATACTTAGCAAGATACAACAAGATACATCCAATAAGATGACTAGAATTGCATATCAGAAGCTCATTGTCCTTTAAAAATAAAGAAATGACAAATCCCTCTCCCATAAATACAGACCTCCAAAAAAAAAGTTATTGAGAATTCAACAAATTAATTATACTTTACACTGAAGCCAAGGAATCATTGCAGACAAAATATGTTCCTATAATCACCCAAATATAAATTAAAGAATAATGGGGGAAAAACATCAAAAGTCATTTAGGAAGGGGCTCAGGCATATATCAGCCCCAACATTCTGCCTACTTACTGGAATTGTCCCAAAGATGGGACCATCCAAAAATGAGTTTATATTTGATTGCTTTTCTTCAATCATAAAAAAGACACTTTAAACCTCTATGAAGTAGACTAAAACATTAATCAAAAGAATAATGGTAGAATGGTAAATTATCCTGGTTCATTTCTATGTAACTATATAAATATAGATTGAATGTATTATATAAAATATGCAATAACTTTTTAGATATAATGTAGTATGCAAACTGAAAATATGAAAAATATTGGATTTGAAGGCCAAGGACATGGATTCAAATTCAGATCTCTTCTGTCACTTACAATCTTTGTGCCTTAGTCAAGTTGCCTCATCTCTCTAAAACTATTTCTTCCTCTATAAAATGAAGGGAGTGGATTAGATGTCTTCTGAGGCTCTCTTTTGCCCTAGTGACAATCCTCTGACACAGAGCATTCATATGTCACTTCCAGTTTTCAAGGCATGTTACATACATTCTCACTTTTTCACAAGATATGGCCAATACCACCCTGAGGGAGATTTTATTATTATTATTATTATAATATCCATTTTGCAGATGAGAAAAAGGAGGCTCAGAATCGAAGTTAAATGTCTTGTCCGGTGTCACATATCTAAGTATCAGAGCTGACTATGAGTCCAGCAAACCAACCAGGATTGCTTAAGTTACATGATCATGAGCATTTCACTTAATCTATCTCTTCCCTGGATACTCTTCAAAATTCTACATTACAATGGAATTGAAAGTCCTCATTGAAAGAGTTTCCACACAGGGATGTTCTCACCTGATGAAAATATAGTTCCAAACTTAAAAAAAAAAAATATTCTGATGAAAACTGGCAAACTAAGCTCTTCAGCTGGTTTCTAAATGTGAGCCCCTAGGTCTTGCTTGAGGGAAAGTTCCATCCATCAGGCAAAAAGAAGAGTCACTATGTACTAGGTTTCACAACACATGGCAGCTACAGTCAATCCATTTACAAAACTGGTGTTGGGGCAAAAACAGGAAACAGAACTTGCTCTGATTGAAATCCCTTCCATGTGGCTGCCATACCATTCAGCCCTTCCTGCCCGCTGGCCATTTCTGCAACTTCATTTCTCTCTGCCATTTAATTGAGCAGAACAGGGAGGGCAGAAATGAATCTCACATCTTTCTACTTGTTTAATTAGCAGCTATGGATATTTGCTTTCTCCTTTCTAAAATATTTAATGCTAATTAAGCAGTACCTATTTAACATTGCTCCCTCTGCAAAGCGCTTCACAGATTAACTAATTCATCCAGAAAACAGCCTAGTAGATGAAGTGAGTAATGTTTTTCTTCATCTGAGACAGAGAAGATGCTCAGGGTTGGAAAACTTTGTCCAAGGTTGGATTCAGAGCAATCAGGAGAATTCTAAAAGGCACTCCAGATCTCCTAAGTCTTTCATACCTAGACTTTCAGACACCTGTTCAGGTTCATTTCTGATACAAAAATGTGATACTGGGACACTTCACTTTTGCCTTTTTAGCAATTTAAACTTTAAAGCCAGAGGACTTTCTAAATGACATAATTTTTTTTTTTTAAAAAGGTTCTTCTTTAAATATACCTAAGATGTGTCCAGTATGTCTCTAGAGGGCTTAGCTAAGCATGAAATGGCAATTTAGGCTCAATATCAGGAAAAATTTTCTAACAATTAGAGCTGTACAAAAGTAGAACAGGTAGTCACAAAGGGTTTGAGTTTTCCTCTCCTCGAAGATCATCAAGCAGAGACTCAATAACCACTTTTCAGTTGTCATATCTGGGGATT
Organism: Myrmecobius fasciatus; assembly: GCA_023553655.1. Taxonomy (NCBI): domain Eukaryota; kingdom Metazoa; phylum Chordata; class Mammalia; order Dasyuromorphia; family Myrmecobiidae; genus Myrmecobius; species Myrmecobius fasciatus. The sequence goes on along the minus strand of JAJPUD010000167.1, from coordinate 507,654 downwards.
CCTTTCAAGCCTAGTAGACTAAGAGTCTCATGTGCTTGACTTTACAGATTTTGCTGTTACTGTATAAATTGTTCTCCTTGTTTTTGTGACTCAATTCCCTCTGTATCAGTTCATACAAGTCTTCTGAGACCTCTCTGAAACCATCCCTGTATCGCTTCTTACAACATCACAGTTTCCCATCACATTCTAACACAATATAACCTGCAAACTGTCTACTTGCATCATGATTGACCCATCTTATTTTTTTTTAGCCATATTTCTTTTTAAGGCTATCAGGATTCTTGCATTCAATTGATTGGGAAAGAGACATTCAACAAGCATTTGTTTAAAAAATGTACTATATTCCTCACTACAATACTATGAACCAAGGCTACAAAGAAAACATAAAAATAGTCTCTGACCCTCAAAGAATTCATATTCTGATGGGGAAGATAACACATAAAAAACTTTGTACATAAAAGATAAATAAAAAGTAAAAAGCAGGGAACCACAGAGAAAACGCATTGGAGTTCAAATAACCATAGACCAAAATTATCTTTATAGCTGCATCTATTAAAGAATCTTCAATGATTTATCATATCCATGAGTGGCATTTTGTCGGAAGAGATACTACCATTTGTTCTAGCTTGTCAAGTACTTTTATTATGGTAAAGAAAAAATAAAAACAATAAGCAGTGATATATTGTCTTCTCTGTATGTTTCCATTGTGGACACCTTGATTGCTACATTTTTTTTTCTTTGCCAAAGAATCACATAATTTCAAAATTGAAAGAAATCTCAGTTACTACCTAGTCCCATGTTATTAAAAAAAAATCCATTTAAATTAAACATATCTAGAAAGTCATCATCCAGCCTTCTTATGAGGAGGAACAACCTATCTCCCAGGACAGCTCATTCTATTTTAGAATCTTTATAATAGTTAGGAAGTTTTTCCTTATGCCATCGGCTTTATGGCTGAGATTTATAGACTCCTCTGATCTCCTCAATGTAGTGATTCTTTTACAGCATCCTGGAGGAAATGGAGAAACAACTTGCCAATCAAATTCAAATAGAAACAGGTTGCATGTTGACTTTGAAAACCACAAGTCAGCATTATTTATATGGTACTATATTTTTTATTCATTTTGTTAAAGATTTCCAAATTTCATTTTAATCTGGTTTGGGGGCACTTGCAAGTTTTGTAGTCATTGAGATCACCATCTCTTGCCAAATCTTTCTTCTATTTCCCATCTTTTTTGGTCCCAATAGTTTGTCAAACTGGAATCACTAATTCTACACCATATTTTCTCCTAATTTTGACTCTTTTTTTTTCCAATTTGGTATTTATTTTGGTGATTTTTATCTTTGTCTTAACAAGAATAAAAAGTCTTACTAGATTTAGACAACTGATTTTTAAATGACAGTTAACCTGTCAATTACAACAGGAAGCTCAAAAATGAAAGGTTAGAGATATCTTGTTGTAATGGACTAGATGGGAAACATGGACCACCCCAGTGGCTTTTCCTGCTATCAACACTCTTGTGTTACAGTAGGAGTGTTGATATTAGGATGCAGAAGAACTGGTTTCTGGTCATACTTTAGCATTTCCTTAGATATTTGAGCTGGGACAAGGCATTTGCAATTGTTGAGGCAGCAGTTTTCCAAGCTGTAAATTATGAAGAGAGGTCAGATGACTGTAGATGATCTCAGAAAAAAATGTCTACATCTAAAATTCTCAATTTCCTTATGCTGCTTAGATTCATGGGAGGAAATAAAAAATAATAAAACTCATACTTAGTACATCATCTCCCTCTGAACTGCATAGAATTTTAAAAAGTTACTCTTTCAACATCTGCAGAGTTTACTTCTTTAGAGAATCTCTTGGCAATCCAGTTATGCAAATGCTCTTTTAACTATCTCTTTGGCAAAGGGAGAATCTATCACCCAATAATGTTTCCTGGCACATGAAGTAAAAGGTAGGCGATAAGGTGAGTGACCTCTGCATAAAAGGAAACCTCTAATGGCAGCAATGAAATTAATATAACTACTCTGAGGAAGCTCTGTCAGATTCAAGGAGTGGTAATGAGACCATTTGCTTTAATCAAGTTTTTATCTTTTTTGCTTTATTTGAACATAAAACAACCTATTGTAATCAAATTGCAGCCAGTTAAAATACTTTCTGGAAAACTAATCACTCCTTCGGGTTTCCACATAATGAATTCAATGAAGACAGAAATGACTTTATTCACATCTATCAAATAATTGACAAAGAAAAGAAGAAAAAGCTTCACTTTCTTCATAGTCTGAAACAACAGAGAACTTAGCATGGAGTTTAAAAAGTGGTACCCATCAGCAATTAGTTTTTGATCCTACAGAAATAGACTTCTAATTGCCACTAATAATTTTCTAGATAAAGCTACAGTTAGTTCTCTTGGTGAAAAGAACAAATGTCCCTTTGAAACCAAAGTGAAGAAAAAGATTAAGGGATGCAGAGGAATGGAGGTAGAGACCAATATCTAATTTAGTTTAATCTCTTTGGTCACAAAAGCAAAGTAAAGTTTCCAGCGCCATTTCATTGTAAATCTCCGACAAATTGCCAATGTTTGTCATGACTCATTTTCCAAAACACAACTGAGAAAAATACTAGCAACATCCTGCCCATCCCCAGGAATATTTTCACATAAAAACAGTCTGAAGATAAGAGATATTATTTCCTTTGAAAATTGAAATGAAGATCAAGATGACAGCAAAGCTCATTAAGACATGAACCAAGAAAACAATGCATACACAATAATGGGTGAAAACAATGTATACACAATAATGGATGAAGACAATGTACACACAAAAATGGATGAAAACAGCAAGTACAATCAAAACCAAAAGCTTCTAATGTATAACAAACAAGCTTGGCCCCAAAGAACAGCTCTGAAAAAGCATCTCTCCCATCCCTACCTCATCTTTAATTTTGTATTGAGGGAACTATGCATGTGAAACAGTGAATATATCAGACATTATTATCTCAGTTAATTTTGCTGAACCTCTCCCCCTTCCCCTCCCACCGTATTTCTTTGTTAGGAAGATTACTCTCTGGGAAGGGAGTAACAAAGGAATATATTTGGAAATATTTGAAAATTAAACTAAAAATAAACAATACAAATTGTGAATTAGAAACACAGAACAATTTATGTATGATCTCTCCCTGAACAATGTAAGCTCTTTGAAGATAGACATTATTTTCTCTCTTGTCTTTGTATTTTCACTTGTAGCACAGTGCCTTGTTCATAATAGTACTATGCCTTGTTGAACTAAATTGGTGCAAAAAGAAGTCTCAAGTCTCACAAGAAAAAAATGAAAAATTAAAGAAAAACTTTTCTAATCAACAATTTGTACTCTCAGTGTGTACTTGGCAGGGCTAATATAATTACCTCTAGAGTCACTGTCTCATGCTAATGTCTCATTAAATGAAAATTTCTCTTATTTTACCGGTTTCTTAATCCCTATGACATGCTCCATACTTAAGACCAGTTATATTCAAACATTTAGATACATTAGCATGTAAAACTCTACATAAAGAGTCAAGGAAGTTGGACATAGACAACTCCATGGAATTGTTTCTCATACATAATTTAGGAAATCTCAAGAGTTGGAAGTGGTACCTAATCGAACCTATGATGAACCTAAAAAAACTTACCATTACAACCTACCCAAGTGGTTATTCAATTTCTGTTTGAAGCTGTCCAATAAAACAAAAATCATTTACCTGCCAAAGCAACCCCAGTATACTCTGGTATTCTTTTCAATGTCACAACATTTTGGTTTTTTATTTCATTTTTCTTTTCTGAGGAATATCTAAGATAAATCTGATACATATTCATATACACATTCATGTGTGTATATAGGTGCATATATACATGTGGGTATATGGATATGTGCATGTGTGTATACATGTATGTAGAATTATTTTTGCTTCAAATTAAATCTACTTGATGCTAAAAAGTAATTCTATTTTTGAGGACTGGTTCAGGAAGGAAGTTGGATTTTCTTCACCTTTTTAAATAGGATTCTGTTAACTTCTTATGAATCCAACAGCAAACATTTCTCCCAAGGAAGGTTTTTCATATTTGGTTTCTATTTTTATCTTAATTAATGATTGTTATTGAAATCTTTTGCTTTTATAGTAATTTCTGACTACCTCTCTTCTCTTCACCCTTCCCAGAAAAACAACTTCATTAAAAAAGAAAATAAAGAAGAAAGAAAAGAAAAGTACTTCATCAAAAGTAAAATTTTTGAAAGGAGTCTGACAGGGAAAATAAGATTCCACACCCACAGTCTCCCCCACCACTGCAAAAAAGGGAGGGACATATATTTATGTTTTAAACAGAATAAGGGAAATGTCTATTTCTGTGCCTCTAAAATTCAAATGACTGATTTTCCTCAAGACTGAAATGATTTTTTTCTTAATATTAAAAATAATAATATCTGATATTTTTGTGGAAACATCATAGACAAGGTATTACAATGATCTCATTTGACTTTTGACCTTGTGAATTAGATAAGGAAACTGTTATTGCTATTTAACAAGTGAAGAAAAGGAAGTGGAAAGAAATGACATAACAGCACTGTGGCTGCACATAGTGTGCAAGTTAAATAATATCTTGTTGATTGATTAGTCCAAGTCTTTTTTTTTTTTTTTTGGTAGTGAGTCAAGAGGCTCAAAGGTATCTAATAAGGCCTTTCTAGTGATCTCTCTCCATCATATAACAAGAAATGGTACTTTTCACTTATATGTAAGATTGGAGATATGTAAGTTGGAGATGGAGATGGAAAAGGAGATGGAGAGGGAAATGGAGACCCCATTTCCAATGCTCTTAACCTGAAAAGGAATTTTTTTCCTTTTTTTCCCCCAAGATTTCTTTTCCCACTATGAGTTACATTCTGTACTTGAAGCCACATACACAAGGTGCTGACTTTTGAGTAGCCAGTTATGATAGTAGTTCTATTAATTTACTAATTATCTATCAAGCCTCTTGTAGGGACCAGATCCTGTGAATATCACAGAGGAATAAATATAGATCCCTAATGCCCAAGCATTGCTAATGAAAATAGAAGAAGAAAAAAAAAGATAAATGAATTTGTCAGATCTTATCCCAAAACAAGAAAAACCATAATTTTTCTCATAATATTATACTTTTATAATATAGACCCTGACATCCAAAATGATGAGTTTCTGACATGACTCTCTATAAGATAAAGTTGTATGTAGAAATGATTAATACTGTCACACCAAGTTTAAAAACATTGAGAAGTAGGTGTCATGGAATAATAAAGTATTGATCTTGGGTTCAGAAAGATGGGCATTCAAATTTAACTCAGATATCTACTAGTTATATGACCAGGGAAAAGTCCCTTAATGCATCTGAGTCTTAGTTTCATCATGGGAAGAAGGAGAAGTATCCTGATCATCAATTTCACCATTGCAAATTTTTCATCATTTTAAATTTTTCAGGTCCCAGATTACCTAAAGCTATTTAAGACTCAGGATCCCATTTGCCTCTTTTACCTTAATTATACTGAAGCCACCAACTTTTAATGAGTTACCTTTTAAAATTAATTATACTGATTAGGATCCTTTTTATACTGTATGGTACATTTCCTTCCATGGCAATTACTTGTGAGTCTTAAAGGAATAACAAACAAGACACATCTTTTAAAGAATAAATCTTAACAGGAACTTGTAAGGGGAAGGAAAATTCCAAGAATAATAGATCTTGCTCTAGAAATCGTGGGACATTTTCATTAACATTAAATGATCAGTGTCCTATCCGCAACCAGTGTCAAACCACACCAGACACTTTCTTATTCAATGTTTTTAGTAATCTTGGACGCTCTTGTTAAGAAATAATAAGAAAACAATAAAGAGCATAAAGAAACTGAAAAAGAAAACATGAACTATCTAGATAGGAAATTTCCTTAGTAGAATTATGCTTAAGTAAACTTACTGCACTGGACTTGGAGTGAGAAAGTCCTGAGTTCAAATCCTGCTTCAGATATTTACATATTTATGTGATCCTCAGGTTCATCCCTAAAAGGTCTCTTTTCAATTGTCCTGTAATAGAAGAAGCTAGGGGACACCATAGTGCACAGTACAAGAGGAACTGGAGGCAGCAAAACTCACCTTCCTGAGTTCAAATCCAGTCTCAGACACTTACAAGCCATGTGACTCTAGGCAAGTCACTTCACTCTGTCTGCCTCAGTTTCCTCAGCTGTAAAATGAGCTAAAGAAGGAAATGGCAAGCCATCCCAATATTTCTGCCAAGAAAACCCCAAATGGGATCACAAAGAGTCAGATATGACTGAAAGACGGAACAAAAAATAATAGATACAGAAGGGATATTATTTCACATCTAATTCAACACCCTCATTTTACAGACAAGACAAATGAGACACAAGAGCTTAAGAAATTTGCCCGACATTGGGCATATAATAAATGGCACAGTTGGGGAAACAAACATCGTGACCTGGATCAGACTTCATTATTCATCCAGTCCAGGATTCTGTAACTCATTGGCAGGTGTACTTCACAGGAAGTCACAGTTGCCATTTTTTTTTTTCATCAGGCCCAGAGAACTTGAGATATAGAGGTGTCTGTTATGCTATAAAACACTCCACTTCCACATTTCTCCAATCTATCCCCTTCCTTTTCCACTCAGATGGCCAAAGCCCCAGAGCCACCCTTCATCACTTCACGACCAGGTTATTACAACACTCTCCTAATGGGAATCCCTGCTTCAACTTTCTGTCTTGCCCCTATATCACACAGCTTCCAAATTACCTTCCCAAGAAACTATTCTGATCTGACATCTTTGCTCAACTGTCTTTTGTGCCTCTCGAAAACATCTTGAAATTATGACATCTTAAGACTTGCATTTAGGGGCTAAATCTCTATGGGGAAGAATTGTGTACAATTAACTAGATTCAACATAATCTAAAGAACTATGAACCTTATCTCTAAAATTAACCCTAAATTTAAAATGCAATTTGGAATAGAGTCACCTTTGTGACACCTTGCTCCTAAAAGTGAACCAAAAACACCTCGTAAGTATGTGCTCTATGTAGAATAAAAAATTAAAAAAATAGCCTCAAAGCTAAATATCAAGAAGCATAAGAAGATCATTTGAGGCCTCCTGATCTTGCTGCCTCTTTTCCAAATGTGAGGAAATGAAGGCCCACAGAGCAAGCCCAACATCACACAGATAGCAAATGACGAACAGGATTGGAACCCAGCTCTTCTGACATCAAGTGCATCAAACTACACTGTGACTAATAAACTAATGGGACATTTTTACTAGTTCTCAAAATCTATATTTTTTGTTCAATTTATAGGATTATAGATCTAGATCTGTGGGAACCTCCATGGCCATACAGTCGAAACTTGTCATTTTCTAGTTCAAAAAAACAGAGGCCCAGATGCAAGTGCCATGACAAGGGACATACAGTTAGCCAACACCAGAGGTACGTTATAACCCCATTGCTTCTGATGATGTTGATGTTCTCTTTCTACCTTATGCTATTGTCAGGATTTGTGCTGCTCTCACCACAGATCTACAAAGACCAAAAAAAAAAAA
>JAJPUD010000167.1:473964-499650 GCA_023553655.1 Myrmecobius fasciatus | reverse complement strand
GAAGGAAGGAAGGAAGGAAGGAAGGAAGGGAGGAAGGAAGGAAGGAAGGAAGGAAGGAAGGAAGGAAGGAAGGAAGGAAGAAGAGGAAGGAGGAAGAGGAAAAAGGAAGAAAAAGGAGAAAAAGGAAGGAAGAAAAAAGAAAAAGAAGAAGGAAGAAGAAGAAGAAGAAGAAGAGGAAGAAGAAGAAGAAAGAAGAAAATGTCCTTGCCTTCATGAAGCATCTATTCTTCTCAACCTGCCGCTGTTCCCTCTCAGAAGGAGTACAGCCAAGAAAAGCCTTTCCTACTACGTGCTGTCCAAACTAGTATTTCACGCGACGGCTGAATGGCTTTTTGTTTTCCTGCCCTATGCACAACGGGTAGCCAATAAGTATCGGCTGAACAGAACCGAATGATGAAACTACACAGAGCATCAGTGACGGGCCATCATGAAAACGACAACAATTTTTCATAGTTTACGAGCATGTTGTGACTTAATAAAATGTGTGTACCTTAGTTCAAAAAGCGGAAAGCGAGTAAGTACCCCTGGCATACCCACGGACTTACGAATCTGACATCACTTTCATAAAGGCTGATGTCTCCAACATAATAGGGTGCATCTGGAGTGATTTTTCTGACTTGACTCAAATGTTTAGTTTTCTTGGCAACCACAGAAGAGCTCTGGGCAGGCATACCATGACGGTAATTAATGCCAGCTTTAGGCCATCAGAAGGACGAGAGAAAAAAAATTATGACAGCAGCAAAACCCAGTACCCCTGCATGTAACCACAGCTTTAATGTAAAACATCCATCTAAGCTGCCTCCAGCCAGGAGCAGCTGAAAGACATTTGTGGGATCCATGAACAAAGGGTCATTCAATCTCTCCCATCAAACCCATGCCTGGATTTCAAGTTCTTTTGTTTATATTATGCTTTTTGCCTTTTCATTCATATAGCAAGCACAGTCCACCATGCAGGGTGCATGTGGTTTCCAGGAATAAGGCATCCCGCCTTCATGGGTGTTTCCTTTTTTATCTGCTTGGACACAGAGGCCAGGGGAAACAAACCCTTTATGATCAGGAAACAAAACTTCTTGGTGCATTAAAAGGGAAGGTAATAAATAAATGTCCAACTCTCAGAATGATTTCATTTTTCAGGCAAAAGAATTATTTTTAAAAGGACTATAGCATCAGATGTTTACAGTGGAAAGAGACTTTAGAGTTCAACCACTTTCTATATGAAGAAACTGAGGTCAGGCAGTCTTCAAATCACCTGAGATCACACAGCCAGTAAACTACAGAGTGATTCTTATTTTATAACAATTAAAATAAAAATTAAATTTTATATTAAATTATTAAAATTATTTTCTTTAAAAAAGCTGTTTTGAATAAACTGCAATTAGACAGGTAAGATCCATGGTTAAATTATAATGAGTAGTAACTGAGAATAATGTAATAACAATACAGGAGAAGTGATGTAGAGGATGTCATCAAAGCAACCTCAGGACAAAAAGAAGATGAGCAGATTACATGAGAAAAATGATACATGACCAAGAGATAGCCTGATTGGTCCATTGGTATCTAGGTGATCCATCGGAAAACAAGGAAGAACTAGATTATGTTGTACAGAAGCCATATAGAAAATGTGGAAGAGTGGTTGAGAATCTCAGGATGGGCAGGAATGGATGGCTTGCCATCTGTGTGTTTGGAAGGAATGCTCACATCATGGAGATTATTAATCTCATGTAATATTTGTATGTTAATATACATTCATTAGAATGGGAGTTATGAAAGGGATTGTGTTTTTGCTTTTTTTGTACCCAATTCTTAGCACAAAGTAAGCACCTGATAAATGTTTGTTGACTGAATGAGTTAATGTGTAGAAATAATGGATTATTATGTCATGTGTCTGTGTGGGCAATGAAAGGGTTTGTTGCTTGTGATATTTTTTTTAATCAACAAAATAAAATAATCAGGGGTAATTGTTCAAAATGTGTAGTGAAACATACTAGTCAATTTTTAGTTGAATTTTTCCCTTATTTAAAAAAGAAACAAATTTCTCCTTAGAGTTTTGCCCAAGATTCCATTGTCTCATAAAAATATACTTTGTTTTCCTCCTAAGTGCTGTCATTTCAAAGAATCACCTCAGCAACATTCACATTCTCGAATGCCATAAGCCTTCCCTTCCCTCCCAAGTCTCTTTCTTCTTGATTACTAAATTTTATGCCTCATCACACATCACAAAAAAAATATGACCTCTTCCCTAATGTCCCCATGACATGGCCATCCCTGGTGTCAGCAGCCTCATTCTCCATCTAAATGTGAACAAATTGATTGAAGCTTGAATCAGGTTGACACAAGAAAGCCCCAAGTAGTTCCTGAAAGAGTTTAAATCAGGATAAAAAGGGTCAGGAGGTGACATTTTCCTTTACTAGAGGCTGAAGCAGTCAACAATTTTCCAAGTATAATATTTCTTCATCTCTATTTTTTTCCCTTGCTCATTGTTCCACTACTGGAATCACTGGCATGTACAATCATTTTTCCCCCTCAATCCCTGATGATTTAAAAATAGATTTCAGGAAAGTCTAATTTTTAAGATTGCCTATTACCTAGTAAGTCCTAATTTGATGCCCTTTATATTCTTCCTATGAAAAATGCAACGCCACAATTTATGAGTCAACTTGGATGACTAGAAGCCCCTTGGGATCTCAACCCATTTTTTCATGCTGCACTTTTATGCTTTTATTCACAATATAAAGGGGAAATATTTGACTCCTGAAGTCTCAAAATAAGCGCATCTTTTAAATTGACAAGTAACTTATTAGGCCAAAAGAAGTACGCATTAATTCTAGCCTTCCATTAACTACCAAGAATTGCTGATGATTCCATGGAAAGGAATCCATGTCCATTTATCATGGTACTTCTTTATCCTAAAATTTTAAATGGAACTAGTATATTAATGAAATTGATAAATCCCATTCAGAGGGCATATAGCAGCACCTGAGGAAGGCACCTAAGGGTCAAAAACATGGAATCTATCTTATGTACTATAAGAAACAACAAAGAAATGTTTGTTTCCCTGGTATTATCAGCAGAGAAAAAGTCAATTTTTTTTATCAAATATGTAAGTATTTTGTTTAAGTCAATTTTTGATTCTAAGATTAGTCACTTTTCCAAATACATTTTTGCAAAATACTGGTGAAGATTAGGAGCAATCGTTCTGCAAACCTAGTACTAATGAGCAACTGGTAATTAACAGCTTAAAATCAGATTTAATAGCTGGCATGCTAATGGGCTCACCTTTTATGAGAAAAGTTTGGGAGACTCATGTGTAATAAAGCACTTTCTTAATAATGTGGTAGGGACTGGATTATCAACCCCATTTTACAGATAATAGAAGCTCAGTGAGGCTAAACAATTTGCCCTGAGTCACACTACAAAGCAAGAGATTCTGATTCATCTCTCAATTGAACTGAAAACTGTGTTTTTTCTAGTATTCCGTAGAACCTCTCCAGTATACATGAAGCACAGATGGGAAAGTCTAAAAGTTCCATGCTCTTCCCAAGAAATTATTTGTTACTTACAAAAATTGAGAGAACATGGATTTTAACACATGGATGAATAAGGCAAGTTTAAACTTTTCTTACATTTTATTCTTATTTTGAAGTTACAACATGGGAAAGATTCTGGGCTGTTGATATTAAAACTAGCATCCCAAGTAGTTATATATCATGTCTAATTGTTTCAGGGGCACCTGGGTGATGTAGCAGGTGAAGCATTGGGCCTGAAGTCAGGAAAGCCTGATTTCAGATCAAACACATCCTAGCTTTATAATCTTGGGCAAATCATTTAACCTGTTTCCCTTACTTTCCCCATCCATAAAATGAAATAGAAAAGGAAATAGCAAACCGCTCTATTGTCTTTGCCAAGAAAACTTCACGTTGGACACGACTGAACAACAACATAAGAAGTTGCCATTTTCAGAAAAAGCTACATGGAGATGTTGGCTTGTGATATATAGGCAGGAAGAAAACACTCAGATTCTGATTCTGATGCATACTGACAGTGTGACACTGGATAAGTCCCTTACCTTCTCAATTCTTTAAGCCAATAAATTACAGAGCAAATGCTAGTCTGTATTTCTAAAAGGAGTTTCCTTACATAGAGCTAAAAAAAGGAAGGAAGGAAGGAAGGGAGGGTAGAAGGAAGGAAGGGAGGGTAGAAGGAAGGAAGGAAGGAAGGAAGGAAGGAAGGAAGGAAGGAAGGAAGGAAGGAAGGAAGAAAGGAAGGAAGGAGGGAAGGGAAGGAAGAGAGAGAAAAGGAGGAAAAAAAGGGAGAGGGGGAGAGAGGGAAACAGAGAGGGAGGTGAGGGAGGGAAGTGAGGGAAGAAAGGGAAGGGAAAGAGGGAGAAAAAAAGAATTTAAAAAAAACCTGATCAATAAATTGAAAAAAATTAGAAAAAAACAACAACCTGATTTTTATTCACTGGTCTGCATCCATGTACCCACTTCTTCAATCCATATTTTCAACAGAAAGGGATGAAAACTATCTTTATTACCACCATTTCACCAAGACACAAGTTTCAGAAGAGGTCTATTTTTCAACTGAATAACTTCAGATGTGATATTTTAGACAGAGTAAAGAGTACATAAATATTTGTTGAAAAGGAAAGGGAGTTTGCCATTTTTACACCAGCTGACACGCATCATGTACCCTTCCAAATGTGCCAAAATCTTTCCGTGCAGAAGATGCTGTGAGCTCACAACATCACAGTGTTGTTTAGAGATATTCTCATTCCCAGTTTCAAGTAGGAAACCTCAGTGTCCACAAATCTCCATGGGAATCCGAGGTGGAATTGTAACCCGGGTCTTGTTAATTCCCGGTTGCTTCCTCTGCCCAGTGTGTCCCACTGCACAGCCAGGGAGCTGACCTGTTAAACACCCGCCTCCATGCTGGATCATTTTAAGAAGCGTATGTCAATATCACAAAATGATGATACCATCATTAATGAAGAACGAATTTGGAAAAAAAAAAAAAAAAAGCTCAGCGTTTACCACAAGAGGGCGCTTTTTCCATAGCTACTGAATGAGACAGAATTCGGTACCTTGTGTCCAAGGGAAATTAACATGTATAATTTTGGTATCTCCCAGATCTCCTTTTTCGCCTTTCTTTCCTCTTGCTGCTTTGTGTTTCCAGCAGATTTAGAGCCAGTATTTTGCAGGCAAGAGCCAAGCCCTGAATTAACTATGGGTTAAGAACTTTGTTATTAAGCCCTGAAGACATGGAGAGAGTAGGGGAGGGACTTTGGGGAAGAATCTTAAATTAAACACTAGATGGAGAAATTGCCAAAAACATGGCTATGTGCTGATTGCCTTTTCTACTTTCCTGCTTTCAAACGTTTCAGGAGAAATCAGAGGTCACTAAATCTTCATCATGTGCCAGAAACCCCTCATCCTGGAAGGTAATTTCAGCCTTGACCTTCACACCTAATCAGTGCCCTCTGCCCCCAAAACCCTCGCTCTGATTGGAGGTCTCTCCTCAGAACCTCCAGGGAAGAGAAACCCCGGCTTCATTTCCCACCAGACCACACTCTTTTAAAACTCATTTGACCCTCCTCCTCCCATCAGCCCCCTTTCACCTTTCTTTCAGGAGTAAGCTAAGCATGTTTAACATGTTACTTGCCATTTAGGTGGGGGAAAGGAGGGAGAGAGAAAAAAAATTGCAACACAAGGTTTTGCAAAGGTGAATGGTGAAAACTATCTATGCATGTGTTTTGAAAATAAAAAGCTTAAAAAAAAAAGTTAGCTAAGCTCCTAGAGGACAGAGACTGCCTTTCTTCTGACTGTATTTGAATTCCTAGCACTTACTGCAGTGTCTGACACATAGTAGGTATTTTATAAATGGTTACTGACCAATTTTCTTTCTTTTGCTCTTTGAAAATAAGTCCTTTTCTTCTTATATCTTTGGTACTCAGTTGTTGCTGTTTGTCCTTCGTTCTCAAAGAGCCGATGACATCAGGGAGGTGACTCCATGACACACAAGTGAATTGGATTTAAGTGAAGAAGAGCAGGGCAAAGTCACCTGCCTCACTTCCCCCTCCAGAGCTGTCTAAGTCCAGTGGCCAGCTATCCTGACACACAGGAAGCACTTCATAAATCTTTGTGGACTGAAACATTTTCTCTCAATTGCTCCTTGAAAGCAAGGACGGACTTAACTTTTCTTCTTGTATCCTCAGTGTTAAGCACATAGTAAGCACTTTAAAATGCTTTTTCATTCATTCAAAAATGTTTCTATTGGGTATTTATAAAAACTTAGAATAAATGCTACCAGAAGTTTTGGACTCCAATGCATGTAATGAGAACTTCTCTGCAAATCTGTGCAGCTCTACAAATGCCTCATACTAGGTCTCCACAGGTCTGATATCATACATAAGATATAGGGCTGGAAAGGCCCTTCCAGGTGCTATGATCTAATACTTTTGCTTTATAAATGGAGTCCAAAGAAAGAAGTGTCTTGCCTGAGTTCACACTTTTCTAAGTAGTGAAAGAGATGTGAGTCTAAATCTCCCACCCTTTTCACTGATGGCCCCATCTGACTCCAATAGCACACAGAAAATCTCTTCCCTACTTATGATAAGGGAATAAAACCTCCCAACTAGCTGCTTGGAAAAGAATATTTTTTTTTCTCCAATAGCAAGAAGAGTTTTCACATGTTAAATGCCATTATGATACCTTCCTCAGAGAACACTCTACGTATTGACCAGGCCATCCTTTTTCTTATTATTCTGGTCTTCCTATTTAGAGTCTTTCAATCAATGCACCTCTTAATAAAATACCACTAGAGAACATCTCATTAAGGGAAGCTTTCTCACATTCACAGTCCATCACCCAGCCTATCTCATATTTCCACAGTCTTGTCAGAGGAAGGAAGGGCTGATACAATGAACGGTGACCCTTGTTTTCCTCCCAGGCAACTGAGTTCAGAAAACCAAAATTAATTTCAGTGAGTTCGTATCCTCCCAATAAAAATGAAGGAAGCTTTGCTGATCTCAGAGATGCTCATGGGGAATGTTTTACAGATGAAAATGGACTTTAATCTCTATATGACTTTGGGGAAGTGGCTGCACTTCTTGGTGACTCAGTTTCTTCATCTGGTTAAAAAAAAGATTTTTTTTAATAGATCCAATCTAATAAAAGTCATATAAAGTGCCACTATGTCCTGGAATTTGGAGATATAAAGGCAAATTAAAAACAATAACTATACAATCCTTTCAAGGTCTACATTTAAGACCAATGACTACAGGGTCCAAAATTAGACACATTTCCAGATCATCTTTCCACGTGATCTCTTATAAAATTATCTTGAAAGTCTGATCCAAGAGTCTTTATATATTACTATTAATATTGATTTGCTAATTATTACTATTAATAGATTTCTATAGTGATTTAAGGTATGTAAAGCTCTTAACAAATGTTATCTAGCTTGATCCTTACAATCAGTTGCTATTATTATTTGTATTTTACAGATGAGGAAACTGAGGCTGAAAGAAATTAAGAGATGTGTACAATCATACAGCAAGTAAGAGTATGAGATAGGACTTGAACTCAGGTGCTCAGAAAAGAGAGAAAAAATACACACACACACACACACACACACCTGAGAAAAAAGATCAAAAGCATGACTGTGTTTTAGCTTAATGGGAAACAATGACAGGTTTGGCAAAGCAAAATTCCTGCTGACTGCAGCAAGAGCTTCTTGACAATGCTGAGAATCATGACAAAACCTGAGTTGCTTAATGGGACACGGGCACCTGAGCCAAGGGAAAAGCACTCTCAGGTCATCCAATTCAGTTTCCCATGACCCAGGAGTGGTTTTGTCACCAGCTGCATTCTACAATGATCCTCCCTCTTGAAATCAAGGCTAGCCGTTCACTAGGTGCTAATGGATACACAAAGATTTATTAAGCCTGGAGCTGTCTCCTTATTTTACTAGCTTTCACCTCCCTTTGCCCACTACTGGACTTCTTCAAATGAATTTTCTCTGGGTAAAGTTTTGACTATTTAAAAGTAAGTACTTCAGTAGCCAAAAATGGCATCACTTTTAAACCAGTCTAGCAATATGCCTCTCTGAACTTGGCAAGGTCAAGCCCTCAGAAATTGAAGAATCTAGTCCATCCATCACTGAGTCCATAATTAAAGCCTTTTCTGTTTGGCAGAACTGGCCATAGATTTGACTGGTATAGTCAGGGTCATCTCAAGGTTAATGAAGTCTCAGAATAAGACAGATTTTGGTAGAAAACCTGTATCCTCAGAAATTTAAAATTGGAAAAGGGAATCAGAACCATAAACAATATAACTTGAAGTCAAGGCTGAATGCCGATTAAACGTTTGATGCAGTAGAAAAAGTACTGGACTAAGAGTCAGGAAGACCTGGATTCAAATACTACCTCTGAAACCTATTAGCTATGTCATTCTAGGCAAATTACATGCTATTGTTATTCATCTCATTTTGAACACCTTTTTCTCAATGGAGTTAGACAGAAAAAGACTTTCAATGGGACTTTCCATGAGTTGTCCCCCTGGTACTGTTCCTTTATATTTAATATTCTGCAGATTAATACAGAATCTTCTATCAATTTCAGAGACAGAAAGGTCAATGGGAATAATAAGACCTTGTGCTCGTCCTGATTTCATCTATTAGTTCTCTATATTTTGGAAGCTTTTCATTCCCCATAGTTTGGAAATTGAGAGTATTTGGTATGGCACTATATATTTAAAAGATAATTGTTAATATTGTCATCATCATCACTTCTGACTAGAGGAATTTGGGACACTTCCAAGGAGAGTCAGATTAGCTTCAGTATTAAAAGCCTGAGAGATGGATATGTGCCCTTTTTTTCTGTATATATATTCCTCTCTTTAGTTTCCTGTGTTTTGATGCTAAGCATTCTCTTCTCTTTCCTCTATATCTTTTATTACTTAGTATCTCTCCTTGCCCCTATTTCTGGATATGATTATGTAGAAACTCATTCATTCACTTATTCATTCATTTATTCATCTAATCATCAAAGATTCCTTGAATGCCTAAAGAAAAGTAGAACTATACTTCTAAGATTTTCATCCTTAGTCATAAAGGTTAACATAGGATTAAAAATAGCCTATATTAACCTTTATGATTAAGGATGAAAATCTTAGAAATATAGTTGTAACCAAAGGACAGGGAAATAGTGGACCCTGGTTGGCAGTATTCCATGACTGAATCCCACAAGGACCATGGATTTTCTCATTGGTTAACTTTGTAAAATAGATGAAAGGGACAGTGGCAGGCAGGTAAGCCATCCCTCTACCCTTCTCTCCAACTGGCAATCTCAAAAAGGCTTCATTACTAGGACACCATTCCTAAGAATAAGCAGAGAGTTCCACAGTGGAATACTAATGTCCGCTATCTGTGTAATGTCTGCTTGAGTGGGAAGACAGAAAGGATGCCGATTGAAATATACAATCCTGCCCCCCTGGTTTCTAACCACTATCATCATAAATCACATCTGAGTCCAGGAAGGTAGGCTAGTGGTCACTTCTATTTATACAGTCTCCATCAAATAAAAACAAAAAAAAATTAATAAACTGTGAAGGGCTTAGTGTATGCAAAGCACTTGATCTTGGAAAATGGGGACATGTCAAAACTGTGACACTTGACAAAGCTATTGAATTCTGACCTTGAAGTTCATCCCCCAACCAGACGGGAGCCAAAATTTCTAGTCTGTTCAACTAAAAATGCACTGGATGAAAACCACATAGAAAGAAAGAGAGAAAGAAAAAAGTTTTACTTGACATTTTCATCTCATTGTTTTCTTAATTACAGTATTTCATATAATTGAGGAATGAGACAAAAGGCACAAGGAAGCTCTTTGTAGCTGCCTGAAAAATATTTTCACAGAACAGCTTCTGCCAAAATTTGCTTTAAAGAGAAAAAAATAAAATAAAATAAAGACTCCACTTAGAAACTTCTTCCCTATCCTGGGGTCCTGTTGATTTCTCCCCCTCTTGACTCAAAGTCAAATCTGTTTGTCCTTCCAAAGGTTAATCTCCATTGAAATGCATTTCATTTTATAATAGTCATTGTTTGAAATGGTTTGGTAAGGCTTTAAATGTCAGGAAGAAAGATAGCCTATTTTGTCAACATTTCAGACAACAGGCAGGTAAGATGTCATCTTATCAGCTTGGCTAAATTGGCGGTACCCCAAAAAGGAGGCAAGTGTAAGTCACAAGAGTCAAAGTTAGCCTCTGGGATTCATGTGGATGGATGGCACCAGCCCTGAACCACTCAATCCCAAAGGAACACATACAATATTTTCATAGCTATCAAAGGCTGACAGGAGGACAGCTTCAGTAAATCAAGATCTTAGTTTAAACTTTTAAGGGATGAATAAGAGACTCTTGAGCACTTGGTTCTGAGCTCGGAGGTCAGTCTGGACAAGAAATTCATGGTTAAAAGATTCCTGTGGGGTATCTGGGGTAAGCCAACCTGGGAATCTTATAAATGACTGGGAGATATTTCCATGAGTTATTAGGATGCAGTTTAAGGATTAGCTTCACTCTGATGAGCATTCTCTTTTAGAGAATGACATAGATCAAATGGGAAAATGTGCTGTTCAATCATCTCAGTCATGTATGACTATCTGTGAACCCATTTGGATAAATCACTGGAGTGATTTGGCATTTCCTTCTCCAGCTCATTTTACTAATGAGGAAACTGAATTAAGAGGGTGACCTGCCCAGAGTCACTCAACTAGGCCAAATCTGAAATCAGGAAGACGAGTCTTCTCGACTGGCACTCACCTAAGCTGCCCAAGAGGAAACAGGACCACAAATTTAGAGCCTATCTTTTTGTGGTGGCAAAAAAATTGGAAAATGAGTAGATGCCCATCAATTGGGGAATGGCTGAACAAGTTAGGGTATGTGAAGGTAATGGAATATTATTGTTCTATTAAAAATGATGAACAAGCTGATTTTAGAAAGGCCTGGAAAGATTTACATGAACTGATGCTGAGCGAAATAAGCAGAATCAGGAAAATATTGTATACAATAACAGCAAGAATGTGCTATGATCAGCTATGAAAGGCTTGGTTCTTCTCAGTTGTTCAGTGATCCCAACAGAATTTGGACAGAAAATGCCTTCTGCATCCAGAAAAAGAACAGAGAAGATTGAATGTAAATCAACACATACTATGTTCACTTTTTTTTTTCTGTTTTTTCTCTCTCCAATGGTTTTTCTCTTTTGCTCTGATTTTTCTCTCCCAACCTGATTCATAAAGTAATGTGTGCTAAAAAATAAATTTTAAAAAATATGTAGAGCTGAAAGAAACCTCAGACATCATTATGAGTCTAGCCACTGAATTTTACAGATGAGGAAACTGAGGCACAAAAATAGTGAAGGATTTGATCATAGTCACACAGTTACTGCTGAGGTGAGTCTTTTTGACTCCAACTACAATATTCTATCTACAGATAGAATCTGTAGAATAGAATAGAATCTACTGCATTGCCTTTCTGGATGATTATATAAATAAAAACTAAAAACAACACAGATATTAAAATCTTGCTCACTTGCTATATGTGAATCAGTTTAGATATAAACAGTTTCAGTTCTCTGTACCTGGATTCCCAGTGGCTAGCAAAGTGCTGAGTACATCATAAACAGATGCTTGACAAATCCTTGTTGAATAATGATTGACAACATGCTATCCTACACTAACTCCTTATGGTCAGAGAGAATTCTTGAATCTCACAGTCAGAAGACACCTGTATTGATAAAATGAGTTCTTATCTAGATGGAATCATAAATCCAGATTGCATCCCAAACCCCCAAAAGAATGCTAGGCAATAAGAATACAGGAAGGATTCAAAGAAATACTCCCTATTTTCAAGAAGTTTAATTTCCACTGAGTGAAACAATAAGCAAGAATATCAGTTAGAGGCAAAGGAATGAGGTACAGACAACTAGAAATCCCTTCTGTTCTTTAAGTACTCAAATGGGGGTGCTCACTGCTTTCTCAGGCACTCTTTTCACTCTGGGATAGCTCTACTCATTATACAGAGATCACTATAGTAAAGAATAGAATATCTCCACAACAAAGCTTCAAATGTGTCCCAAATCTGTCTAGATTTGGACTAGAATAATGGAATAATTCTCAGAAAATCTGCCTTCAGATACCATAGAGGTAGGGAATGTCAAAACTGGAAGAGACCTATAGGAGAGCATTAGGACAAAGCCTTCCTGCCTGGCGAAGGAGCTAGGAAACAGGCAGGTCCAAGTGACTCAACATCTGGCTGTTCTAAACAAAAACAAACACAAAACACTTTGAATATGGACTATGCCCTCCTTTGGCTGCAATTACTTATTTTACATGATTCAAGCTCACAAGATTTTGAAACATTCTTTAATTTCTCATCACAAAATTACACACTGCATTGGAAATTAAATATGCCTTGGATGAAGTCAATTTTCTCAAGTCGAGCCTTAATGACTGGCTTTTATTTTTCAAGATTTAATCAACAGTGATTGAAAAGAAAAATAGAAAAGGTGCTTTGCAAAAGTGAGGGGCTACAGGTGTTGAATAATGAATACAGTGTCAGGCACAGGTGCAGTGTTGGGAGATTTTCCTGAACCACTCTCCCCCCCTCCTCGATTTTTTGTTTGTTTGTTTGTTTGTTTTAATAATTCTTTGTTCTAAGGAGACAGAGCAAGCAGATAGGTAGTGCAGTAGATATGGTACCAAACCTGGACTGAACTTGTTGAAAGTGGGGTGTATTTCTTTGTATCTTTTCTGTATTCTCATTGAGCAGAGGGGACTGAGGATACAATCTGGATTTATGATTCCATCCAAATAAGAATTCTTTTCATCAATATAGATCTGTAATTTTCCCACAGCTTAGAGCTTTAGAAGGCCACATGAGGCAAAAATTACTATTAGAAATAGATTTTAGTGATTCTATATCCCACCTGATACACAGTAGGTGCTTAATAAATGCTTGTTGAACTTCATTGGCTTGAATGGAATGAAAACAAATGAGCCTTTGTCTACTATGTTGCAGAACAGGGGACTCATCTTGCTGAGTTCAGATCTGACTTCACACACTTAATTCCTTCCATTTAACAAATTGACAAGTCAATTAATTCTATTTGCCTCAGTTTCCTCATCTCTAAAATGAGTTGAAGAAGAAAATAACAAATCACTCCAGTATCTCTGTCAAGAAAACCCCAAATGGGATCACAAAGGGTCAGATCTGACTGAACAGCAACCACCATAACAACAACAAAACAACAACAAACAAACAAAAAAAAATTTTTTTAAAAAGAAAAGGGAAAGTTCACTGGGTAAAGGAGGAGGAAGTACATATTCATAAATGGAGGGATACAGAAACAAAAGGTAACACTAAAATAAATATACATTTTAAACAAAAAAATAAAGGAATATAGGAAATGGAATGACATTTTAGTTAAGTATATTAGTGATTTACAATTAAAAAAAAAACATTTTTCATGCATTATTTCCTTGGATCTATCCAAACATTTCTGGAGGGTGGGTGATATATGTAGAATTGTCCATATTTTCCAGGTGAGGAAACCAAGGCAACTTGCCTCAGTGAAGGTGAGTCATTGATAGAGTCAAACCAGAGTCTGTACTCTTTCCAATTTGCCAACACAATAATCTGAGTTGATCACTGAGCTCAACAGAGAGATTGAATCTGAAATACTCAGTAGTATAAAGAAGAGGAAGAAATAAGGAAGTAATATAAAGAAGAGTCCTTGAAGAAGGTCCCTGACAAACAGCCTAGAAAAGCAGGGAAACACAGCCCAGTCTGTCCAGGAAGATCCATGCCCCAACTGAGGCAGCTGCTTAGAAGAAATCTCTCCCTGACCCCATTACTGAGTATGGGGTCTCCAAACTTGGTGTGAAGAAGATAGGAGTAACCCAGTAAATAACAGGAAGATTATAAACAGGAGCATTTTCTACAATGACATTATGATGAAAAAACCACCCTCTTTTACACTCTTTGGTCCTGCCCATTAGCTAAGAATATTGCTTGAAGTTTCTGTTAACTGGAAACAGGGAGATCTCTCATTTGTCATCTAAGTGGCTTTCTACCACTGTCAGCCCATAATATTGTCACTGGTGATTAAACATGGAAATTACCATCATTCTGCCTTCAACTTTCTTTTCTCCATTTAATTTTCTTTCTCCATCCATTTAAAAAATATGGCTGGAGCATAGAAGAAGGAAGGACAAAATTTATTTCTGTAGAGTGGAAAAAAAAAAGAATACCAAAGAACTTATGTGGTAGTTTCCACTCTCTTTCTTAGAAGCTTCCTGACTTAAGACAAGTCACAACTTCTCCAGGTATCCATTTTCTCTACTAAAAGATGACAGGGCAGGGCAGGAAGACAAGAAGCACTAGTAAGCATTGACTGTGTGTGTCAGGAACTTAGTAAGCACCAGGAATACAAATACAAGCAGAAAAGAAGATATTGAGAGTTCCTGCCCTCAAGGAAGACACATTCATAATGGAGAAGACAACAAATAGAAGGACTGAAGTGAAGAAAGTTGGAGGCTCCTGCCAGCTTGGACTCTATTATATTGTAATGTGATCTCATCTCTATGTAGAAAAGCAGTGAGGAAAAATAAAAGGAAGGAGAAAGACACAGAAACAAATAAAGACAGACAGAGATAGAGAAAGACAGAGACAGAAAAAGATGAGACAGAAAGAGACAGAGACAAAAGAGACAGAGACAGAGAGAAAGAGATAGAGACAGAGAAAGACAGAAAGGCAGAGCCAGAAAGAGACAAAGAGACAGAGAAAGAGAGAAAAAGAGAAAGACAGAGACAAAGAGAGACAGACAAAAGAGAGAGATAGAAAGTGAGAAACAGATATAGACAGAGATAGATAGAAAGAGAGATGAATGAATTGGAAACTATCTGAAATACTATTTATGTTATCTCCTTCATTTTACCATTACTGAAGCTCTTTTTGTAGAATATAATGAAGAGAAGTCACCCTTCATCACATCTGGATTCAAGGGTTCATCCTTAGCACACCCATCCCCCACTTCATCAATTGGATCCAATGGCTCTCTTTCTGGGCTAAACATGGTGTCCCAAAATGTCTTATTTTCATTGGAGGCTTTAATAGCTGCACCCAGAGTTTGGAAGCACTCTTTATACTCTTTAAATTATTATAATAATACATTTGAACAGCACCGAGAAGGTTGCCCTAGAAAATCTCTCAGGTCCCTCCCAAATCTAAAATGTACTGCTTCTTATGAGTCTCTTACCACAATGACTTGTGTATTAATTGCTATTACTATATTATGCTTCCTCATCTGCAAAATGGGAATAATAATTACAATTATTATGAGGATCACGAGACAATCTATGTAAAGTATGTTGGAAACTTAATGCCAGTTAAGGCAAGGCAAGGCAAGGAGCACATATTAAGTGCTTCCCATGTGCCTGATGCTGTGCTAAATTCTGGGGGCACAGAAGAAAGAGTCCCTGCTCTCAGCCAACTCAGTCTATAGAGGAAGACAATGTTGATAAGGGCCCTGGAAGGAGGGGGCAGGCTCAGACAGTTGGAGATGCCCGGCATGGGGACACGATGCTGAAATCCTAACAATGAGAAGCAGGGAGAGGGCTGAAGACTGGCCAGTGTGAGTCCCTCCCCAAAATGGAAACCCCAGGAGGATTCACTGAAGGGAAAAGGGAGCCAGCACAGCAGAGACATATCCTGAGATGAGAAAGCTGCAAGGGCTGATAGATGTTCCCAAGCAGCAGCTCGAGCCAGAAGGAGAAGGCACTATATAAATACTCTGTCTCATTACTGGGTATTAAGGATGACTGTATTATCTCTGCCTATTTGGGTTCTATTTGTTTTTTAAAAATCTTATACCTGAGATTGAAGTCAAGCCCAGAAGACCTAATTAATGTGGCTAACAGCACAATCCAATGCCTGGCTTGAAGGATCTCAAATTTCCACAAGAAAAAGTCGAAAACCGACAAACACGATGGCATAGTCAACGCTAATGAAACTCCCAAAGAGGCCTTTAGTGGGAGATGTTTCTTCAGGGAGACAATGACTAAAGACATTATCCCGAAAGGCATTTTAATTACCATAATATATGTATGGACAACTGCCATTTCTGCTTAGATAAGGCATTTTCAGAGATGGGTGGGGGAAAAACCAGAAAGCCATTTTCTTTATTTTTTTTTTAATCTTTATTGCTACACTCAAAACTGAACTCAATTCTTCTCCGTGGTATGAAGGAGACCCTGAGTTCTCTATGGTTATGTCAATTGTGGGGAGGGGGAGGTGACAGGCTTTGGCCAAACCTAACAATCTGGCCAGGATCCAGGCCTATGGACCATGTCTCCATCATCTGAGAGCCTGCCTGGATCCGGGATGAGATGCTCATCGCTCAAAGCTGATGCTTATTAAGCCACAGAAAATCTAGAAGATCCATCTACTGCAATATAGAGCAATAAATAATAAAAGCTTTGAGTAAAAGCATTTATTAGTGTTTTGTGCTAGGTGTATAGATGTTAGAGCTTTGACTTAGAATCAAGAAAATAATCACTGGATACAGACTATGGACAACTCACATAATTTCTGTTTGTCTCATTTTAACTAAAAAATGCAGATGAGAATAAGATCAAGTTCTTGTGCAGATCAAATGAGATATTTGTGAAGCGCGTAGATGACACTATATAAATGCTAGCCAACATTATTGGTTATTAATGTGTCTTGAGTTGAATTGACCAGGTCATACCAGTAGCAAGTAAGAGACACAATTTGACTGCAAGTCTTTGGATTTCAACTATAATACTCTTTCCATGCTATTCTGAGGCTCATGGGAACTGCAAACTATTGAACAACAATTACGAAGATTCTGACTCTAGGACTTAGACCAAATATTCCATTCTGAATTTCCACAGGAACATAGTATTAAGAACTCAGACTAAGATTTTCTGTGAAGTCAATGAATTTCTCACTTCTTTATTTTTGGATTCAGAAAGTTGCCCTGAGTTCCTTCAAATGCCACTGTTTTCCATTGGTCGCCATCAAAATGTATATTCCCAGGATTGGAGGCAAACCACCATTATTCCAACTGAGAATATAGGAAATGAAAGGCCTGCAAGATAGGTTATAGATACAGTGCTTGCACAGGTAGAGACGAGTCGACTCACTTGATTCAAACCAAATTCAGCATTCTCAAATTCTCTCTTTGGAAAAGAAGCAATCTTCATTTGACTAATGATACTTGGTCCTAATGTCAAATCTTTAATTAAAAAAAAAATTGCAGCTTATTCTTCATAAGAAATTCTTAGATATTATATTTTGAAAATATGAAATATAAACTGTATCATTAGTACCATTTTGATAAAATAAAACTTGAGTTTATAGGATCATTCTGTGGAATAATGGATTGAGATCCAGAACAATCCTTAGAGGTCATCTACCTATAGTCAAACCTTCTTCATCTGATAAAAAAAGAAACTGAGGTCCTGAGTGATTAAGGCTCTTAAACCGTTTCTTGAGAAAGATTTCAGGATTTGGCTCCAAATGCAGAGTGCCTTCCACTATACCATGGTGATTACTTACAGGTACTTCCAAGGTTTGTCTTCTTAAGCTTAACTATAATTTAGATTCAACATATTATATTACTGCAGTTATGCTGTGTATGATAGGAGTAAAAGTTGATGGAGATTCTAAAAACCAAGCTCCAAGTTCTGATTGTGCCACAATTTCTTCTGGAAGGAAGGAAGAAAGGAAGGAAGGAAGGAAGGAAAGGAGGGAGGGAGGGACAGAGGGAGGGAGGGAGGAAAGAAGGAAGGAAGGGAAGGAGGAAACCAAGCATTATGTGCACTTACTAGGTGCCAAATGATACTTATACAAATGAAAGAGGAGAAAAGTCCCTGGCATTGTGAATCTGACATTCTAACTGTGAATCTGGGGAAGTGGAGTTCAAAGAAGAGAATTCTGGTCTAGGAATCCTTGGAGTGGTGGGTGGAGCAATAGGGCAGTCCATTAGCATGCCCTTTCCAGAGCCAAGGAGAGTATCATTTTGATTATGGTTCTTCCTCTTCCCAAAGGGAATAGTAAGTGTTAGGGAGCACATGGGACAATGGATGGGAAATCAAGAGGAGCTGTATTCAAATCTCACTTTGTATACCAATTACTTCTATGACTCAGGGAAATTTTGGATCTCAATTTCTCCTTTGTAAGATGAATAGGCTGAACTAAATGGCCTCCAGAGAGCCAGGAGGGCAGGGCAGCAGCAATGGCAGAACAAACCTGGGAGGTTATTTAAAATCTTCAGGGTAGGAGTGAGGGAAGTAGGAACAGGAGACAACAAATCATGAAACCAAGAACAAACATGCAATCTGCTCTAGTGGACAAGATTACTGCCCACATCAGTGAAATCACTGTTCCTGAAATGCTGACCTGTCATCTTCACACCCTGAGGTGCTGACTGTGTATTTGATTCTCTAACAGTGGTTTATCTGCATTTCGGCTTTTCCTTGTGGAATAGACAATCCTTTCTTACTCCTGGAAGGAGATGCCCAGAGGAAAAGCTGACACAGGAAAGAGTGTTAAAAGTTGAAAACTAGAAATATGGCATTCAAGAAAGTAGATTAAACTGAGAACTGAAGGATGTAAGTCTGGGTTCTAACTTGCTGCTTGCAATTTGTGTGATCTTGGAACAGTCAAAAGAAATCCTGTTTCCTCAGATGTAAAATGGGGAAAGGGGGAAACAGAATTGGAAGACTCTTTAGGGACCTATAACTTCAAATCAATAATCTTCAGAGAACATCTAATCCAAACTCTCAGCCAGGATGGAATCCTTCCCACAATGCCCTTGAGAGATGGTCATTCAGCTTCTGCTTGAACACTTCAATGTCTTTAGCTTCAAACTCATATAAGGAGGTAAGTCCTAAAGGTGAATATAACCCAAATTCATCACTTTGTGAAAACAAAACAAAATAGAAAAAACTCCCTTTAAGACTCAAGAGAAAGTCCACCATCTTCAGGGAGGACTTTTCCCATCCCCTAGGCCCAGCAATTAATGCCTTCTTTTACTATCTTATCTCCTACCTAATCTGAATCTATCTTTCAAGCATGTAGTTATTTGTATGTTGTCATTTTATAAACTCCTATATTGTAATAAAAGCTCACTGAGGACAGGGACCCTGCTTTAGTCTTGCTTTACATCACCAATACTTAGTTCAGTAACTCACACATAGTAAACATTTAATAAATATGGCTTGTTGATAACAATGGCTATTAGCATTTACACGGTACTTTAAGATTTTCAAAGACTTTAGAAACTGACCTAATCTAGTTCAACCATGGGAAGATGCTCGTTATATAAGCCAATGTTTCCCACCTAGATATCAACTGCTGTTCATGTTTTAAAGGATTTAAATTTTTAAAAAGAAGAAGAAATAGAAATCCTAAAACAACCAGGGAATTAAATTACTCATGATTTTCTCAAGGAACATATTGACTTTACACTTCGAATGCTGTCCTTTTCCTTAATGGCCTCCTCTGGGATACACCTAGGCTATGTACATGTGATTACATTTAGGCTTCTTGAGGATTTTTATTTGTTGGTTTAAGTCTAGACATTCTAGCTCGGCAATTTTGAAGACAGTCAATTCTTGCCAACTTGCATCACTTTTCTATTTTAGCCTTTAACTAAAATGGGACACCAAGGGCAGCTATGGGTCAAGATATTCAGAGTTAATGTCAGATATCTAGTATTTCCAATTGAATAATAATTCATGACAAGGCAAAGATTCCATGGCAATGACAAAAAATAGATTTAAAAAAAACAGACATTAGCAAGCCAAAGAATGGGGCGGGGGGAGGGGGAATAGCTCCCTGGGATCTCTAACTTTAGCCTTTAAGTTAAACAAAAAATATTGAGGAAAAAAACCAGCAGACCCAGACAATACTGGCCTCCTGAAGATTTCCAGATCAAATGCACAAAGTCCAGGAATTATATATTTAGCTCTAAATGATTGAAAAGGAGGAGGTATATTGTGAAGACAAAGGGGACCCAATTCACATCTTTTGTGGGGCAAAAATCAAATGTTTTCAATTGATATAGATATATTCTAAATCAGAGCAACCACCCCTTTTGGTGCAAGAGAATTTCTCAGAAGTAATAACAATGGATAATTATCTTCTGTAAAATGTAGTCAAAGTAATTATTTCCCATGAGAACCATCACAAAGTTGTGAGTTTTCACTATCATTCCCCATATTCTCCCTTTGTACTTTCACTTCCTCACTTCCCTGATTTTCTTCAAGACTCCTCAGTTAAACCTCACCTTCTCTCTGCAGAAGGCCTTTACCAATGTTTCCTCAAACCCTCATCCCCTGGCTTAGATTATTTTCCATTGATTTCATATGTGTGTGCATGTATGTATGTGTGTGTATATATTCTATACATCTAGCTTTCTGCCAGATGTTCTCCCATAATCATGTGCCCTTGAGAGCAATGATTGTCTTTGCCTAAATGGTTCATAATATATTGTAAATGCTTAATAACTACTTTGTTGATGGACTGACAAATGGATCAAGATCAGAAATGGAGTTTCAAAGTCAGCATTTGGGTATCTCTAGTCCCTCGAATTTTACAGTGGGGTAAATGTCAGACTAAACAGGCCTTCTGTCTTTCTCTTCTACCTCAATAATAACCTGCAAACCTGTCAAAAATTTCAAGACGGCCTGCTCCTGTTGACACTTTTAAAATACCTGAAAATTCTATGAAGAAAGAGAATTTACTTGGCTCATTGGGTATAATATAATCCAATACAAAATCCAATACAAAAACCTGCAGATTAAAAGACTCCCTTCTTCCAAAAAGTTCACATTAAGATTTACTCTATACCTACACTCTGTATGTACTTTCCATGATTTTTATTTACCCATATTAGATGAATTTTCATTCAAGGTCTACTAAGTATCTCACAAATATTCTAATGTAATACTCATTTTTTCCAATTTCATTGCATCTTTATTCAAGTTATTGCTAATCTACTGTGCTAAAAAGAAAAAAATGATCTTTAAAAAAATGTAGCTGTTCAGAAAATCAAGTCATTCTAAGAGATTCAGGGGCCACTGCAATGATACTATAAGGATAGAAATGTTGATATGAATATAGATACAGGCATATACATACAGATATAGACATAAAATTGATGCAGATAGAGATATATAGATACAGATATAGACAGGTACAGATATATAGATGGAAACAGATATAGACACAGGTGCAGATAGATAGATACAAATACAGATATCTAGGTATAGATGCAGACAGATATAGAAACAGATATGCAGATATAGACACAAATACAGATATATAGATGTAGACAGATACAAATATAGACATAGATATGGATACAGACATATATAGATACAGATACAGATATAAAGATATAAATGTAGACATAGATATAGATACAAATACACATATATGGATACAAATATATATTTATATATAATAAATACAGAGATAGATCTATTGACATAAATTTGAAAGGAATCCTGGTACAGGGAGAAAGAGAACTAGATCTGGAGGCAGAAGATCTGGGTTCCAATTCCAACTCTGATACTTGTTTACCTCAATGACTGTGGGCAATGACTTCATAAAACTGATAATGATAGTAACTAGAATTTACATAGCACTTTAAGGCTTTCAAGTCTTTCCACTTCACTTAGCTTACTTGATGCTAACAGTTATCCTAAGGGATGAGTGCTATTATTTTCTCATTTGACAAACAAGTAAACTGAGGCTAAGTGACTTGTCAAGTGTTCCACAGCTAGTTCATGTAGAGGCAGGATCCTGAGTCACACATACATAATAAACCAGGAATCCAAATATAATCCCCTCTACAGCTAGGTGCCCACATGCTTTAAACCTTATGGTCTTCAATTTCCTCATCTGTAAAAAAAAAAGTGGGGGTGACGTGGGGAGGGGGATTAAACAAGATGCCTTCTGATGTCCCTTCCAACTATAAATCTATGGTTCTATGAGCTCATCAATAGCCATTTGTGTTTTATAAAAGAAAAATAGTTTTAAATAAAAGAGATAACTGTTAAAGAAGAGGATTTTACCTAAACTAGTCCAAACACCATAAACTAATTTATTATAAACTAATCCAAATAGTTTATGTTAGAAAATTACTGGGGATTTAACCAAATCTCAGCAGTTCCACTGAGCACACTTAGCAGTGGGGGCAGCATCAGAAATCTTTCAAATGGCTAAACTTTATGACTTAGATGAAATGACATAGAAAGGATGCAAGGACTAAACAGATAAATGAAAATCACTGTCAACTAGAATTGTTTGGGGTGTTTTTTGAGAGGCAGAAAGTTTTAGAGGGAGGCAATAGTAATTAGGTGACTTGCCTAGAGTCACATAACTAGTAAGTGCCAAGTGTCTGCAGCTGGATTTGAAAACAGGTATTCCTGACTCTGGACTGGTTCTCTATCTACTATATCATCTAGCTAGCCCAGTCAACCAGAATGTGTAGAACACCTACTATGTGTCAGGCACTGTGCTAAGCACTGATAGTTATTTAATAAATTTCATATCAATTGTAATTTTCATCCTGTTAATCTATAGCTAAATTTATCATCTGTATATTCATTAATAGTTTTTTCTCTTTTGTATATAACCTGGCAGCATCCTGAGTCAGATTTGTCTCAGTCTATCCTGCTTATGTACTTCTGAAGTTGTCGTACTCTTTTCAGTCAAAGCTAACTCTCCCCATCTCTCACCCACTGATAGACACCAGAAGGTGGTGGTCAAGACCTGGTTGGGAATTATAGGAAGAATTCCAAAAGGCTAATAAAAGTGATGGGTTTCCATCACTGATGTGAGCAGATGAAAGCTGTCGGCTCTGTCTTTTCTCCATCTTTTATGGACCTGCTTAAGAATAGCATCGTCATGTAGAATTTATGAGCCCTGAGAAAGCTTCTTCCCCAAAACTCTAAGGAGCAGGTCAGATGAGGCTTCCCTTTCCTTCTCTTTCATAGAATCTTTCATAGAATCTAAAGCCATAAACAAATCCAATTTCCTCATTTTAGTAATAGGGAAACAAAAGTTTAGGGAGGAGAAAAGATGTCTAAAAAGTCAAAGAAGTAACTAGTGGAGGAGGCAGGATTTGGATTTTGTCTCCGTGATGAGAGATTTTTTTGGTCAGGAATGTCCATTTCAGCAACAGTTCTCTTATTTTTGGTAACAATCAGGCCAAATCCAGTATGGTACAGCTTCCTCTACACTTTGAAGAATAAAGTTGTCATTAAGGTATCACAGCCAAAATCAAATGACAACACTAAGAATATTTCAGCTGGAGAAGAGAAGGTTGAGGGGCAACATAAACAATGTTCAAGCATTTAAAAAGCTGGCAAAGAAAAGGGATTAGATTTCATTCAGTTCTCCCTCTCAAGGCAAGGGCAATAGGTACATGTTGTAGAGAGATAGATTTAACAAATATAAACTTCCCAATTAGAGTTAGCTGGTGGACTTCCATTACAGGGGCTGGTTCCCAATTGTGAAACATGTGTGGAAGAATTTCTTTCTGAGTTACAAATTAGACTAAATGGTCTCTAAAGACTCTTCCTCCTCTGAGCTTCTGTGTTATGTTCATAAAGATCCTGAGATTCAGACTCTGCCCACTAATTTAATTGATGGAAAATCACCCAAAAAAACATTCCAGAGAAGAACAGCATGGTACTCCTGCCTCCATTTGGCAATGGGATTATTATAAAAAGATTAAAAGGGGGAAAAAAAGTTTAACAGCAATCCTCATTCCTAAGGAGATGGATCACTTCTTTGGATTTTATTAGTAAAAAGAAAACAACATTTGACGACACTGATTCAGAAAAAAAGATTTCCAGATGATATCACCAATTCCCATATGGAAATTTTATCCCATTCAACAAGGAAAATCAGTCCCTTGTGGTTTGAGGAATACATTCTACCTCTAAGTGGTTCTCCAAAATGGCATTGCCAGGAGCCAGCCCTGGCCCCAGACCCAAGTGGTTACACCCTGCCTGGCCTTGGATCCCACCCCATGGTGAAGAATTGGTAATGCTAATACAACTCTTGACTCATGGACAGCCAGGATCCAAGTCAACAGCCACTGTGCCTGCCTCCCATTCATGCTGCCTTACTCACCCCATGCTCAGGAGTGTTTTGGTTTTCTAGCACTTAATTTTTTTTTTAAAAGAAAAATTTTAAATCACCAGGAGACATATACTTTCCTCACAGGGACATTAATTATGTTCACAGCTGAGGCTCAGGCAAGAAGTGCTACAAACACAAGTGTGGCAGGTATCACATTCATAAGCCATCCATATAGAGAGTGGAAGGGGAAGAGAAAAGACATTCATGCATAGAAAAGGAAAGTAAGTCTCTGAAGGGGGAAGACACCTAACATGTGGATTATTTAAATTGAAGAGAAATGGTCAAAAGTGTGAACTAGCAACAGAGACCTCAGCTGGAATTACCATCCAGAGGAACTGTGGCTAGAACATGAAGGATAGATCCCAATACCCCATATTATTCACAGTCAGAAAAAGAAGAGCATATGGGAACACTGTTGAGTTTTCACACCACAGTCCTATCTCAAAAAGGAACAGCTGGGAAAAAAACTACATTGGGCACTAAGGAAAGGTGGGGGAAGGGAAAGGAGAGGGAAAGTAAAATGTAATAGAAAAATTTAAAAACTATTAGACACATGTATAAACTAATATCAAATTGCCTTCTCACAAAAGGAGTAGAGAAATTAAAAAAAAATGTGAAATTTTTTTTACATGTAATTAGAAAAAAATAAAAAATAAAAGAAAGGGAAGGAAGGAAGAAAAGGAAGGAAGAGAAGGGGAGGAAAAGGGGAAGGGAAGGGGAAGGGGAAGGAAGTAGAAGGGGAGGGGAAGGGGAGGGGAAGGGGAAGGGGAAGGGGAAGGGAAGACTAGAAACTAGAAAATAAGTGTTGCACTTCCAGGAGTGTCTGTCAGTAGAGAGAGCTAAGGGCACTCCCTGGCTGCCTCTATCATACAGGATCTAGTCTCACCATCACTTCTATCTCTTCTCTACCAGCAATGTAGACCATGCCCTAAGAACCTCATCTTGCCTAGATCAGCTTTTACACCTTATCTAGAACACTTCCAATGATAGTACATAACACACCAACTCCATAAGTACCTTCTAGTCCCCTTTCATGTGCTGTATTTCTCCATCACAATAAAAATCCTTCAGCATAAATATCTAGTTTGGCGTGTGTCCTGTACTTTGCACAGTACCTATATATAACATATAGTAGGTTAATTACATTTACAAAAAGCTCATAAAGACTGGCATTCTCTCTGTCTGTCTCTCTATCTCTGTCTCTTTCTCTCTCACACATGTCAGTCTGTCTTTATATCTGTCTGTCTCTGTCACTATCTATCTCCCTCTGTGTGTCACTGTCTCTCTTACACACACTTTCTATGTCTCTATATTTGTCCCTCTGTCACTGTCTCTAGCTCCCTCTGTGTCTGTCTGTCTCTCTCTGTCTCTCTCTGTCTCTCTGTCTCTCTCTCTCTCTCACACACACACACACATACACTTTCTGTTTCTCTCTGCCTCTGACTTTGTC
>JAJPUD010000167.1:426349-471474 GCA_023553655.1 Myrmecobius fasciatus | reverse complement strand
CCCTCGGAAGGAAGGAAGGAAGGAAGGAAGGAAGGAAGGAAGGAAGGAAGGAAGGAAGGAAGGAAGGAAGGAAGGAAGGAAGGAAGGAAGGGATTACAGCTTGAGCAAACATTTGGCTTTTCAAGCTAACATATTTTGTGTCTGTGTCATGGCATCTCTCACTACAGAGCAGTATCTCAAGATTCCCAACACTGGCTGACTTCAAGAAATCTCTATGTCCCCCAGGATGTGACAATGTCTTTTTATGGAGGATCTTCTTCTTCCCTGTTCTTAAAGAACAAGATAGACCCTGAGAAACGAAGGGGGTAGGACAGACAGTGCAAAGGCACCTAAGAAATAAAAAGACTTTACTTGGGGAGAAAATAAAGTACAGGCTAGTCCTACATCCCCAGACAGTAGATCAGGATGTGTTCATAAATCTCCAGGCAGATTGGCACTATGGAAACCACTCCCTGCTTCATCATTCAACAAAAACTGCTCTCTCCCAAGTCACTAATAATCTCTTAATTGCCAAATCTAATAGCCTCTTCCTGATCATTTTTTTTAAAAATCTCTCTGAAGCATTTGACCTTATTGATCACCATTTTCTCCTTGAAAATGGCATTTCTTGGGGCAGCTAGGTGGTGCAGTGGATAGAGCACCAGCCCTGAAGTCAGGAGGACCTGGGTTCAAATCTGGTCTCAGACACTTAACATGCCCTAGCTATGTGACCCTGGACAAGTCACTTAACCTCAATTGCCACAGCAAAAAGCAAAAAAAAAAAAAAAAAAAAAAATGGCATTTCTCTATATATTCCCAACACAGTCTCCCCCGGGCTATCGACCCAGTTTCTTCTCATTCTCCTTTGCTAGATCATCATCACGACAAGCCTACCAAGCACTAATGGAACAACTCTATCCTGTACTCTCTTCTCTTCTCCCTGGAGACTATAAGCTTATCAGTTCCCATGGACTCCCTGATTCTCAGATCTGTTTAGAGATCTAATCATTCAACTAACCTCCAACTGTTTTATTGAGCATTTTGAATTAGATATCTTGTAAATTTCTTAAATTCAACACATCCAAAACTCTACTCAATGTCTTTCCTCCCCAAACTCTTCCCCCCATTTCCTACTTCCTTATTAAAATGAAGGGTATAGCCATCCATCCAGACTCCCAAGCTCACAATGCTCAATTCTTCACTCTTTCTCATCTCCCATATCCAATGTTCTTGAGTTACCTTTGTAACACCTCTGACCTGTAAAGACCTCACACCTGGAGGACCTGCTGGTTGCTCTCCCCACATCCCCTCAGCAGCCAGTTATCTAGTGCACATCTGCCCAAATACTTCCCTATACAATAAACTCCAGCATCTCCCTATCACCTCCAGGATCAAATATAAAATCTTCTGTTTGGCTTCAAAGACTGCCTTCCTAGTCTTCTTATATATTAGGTCCCCCCCTGTACTGATCAATCCAGTGACATCATCCTTTTCCTTGAACAAGACACTTCATTTCTGAATTCTGGCTATTTTCATTGGTTGTCCCTCATGCCTGGAAAGTCCTCCTTCCTCATCTTTAACCCCAGTGTCATCCAAGTCCCAGATAAAAGCCTTTCCCAATACCCCTTAATACTAGTGCCTTCCCCTCTGCTGATTTCTTTTTTTCTTTTTTTCCTGCAGTTTAATCTGTCTGTAACTTGCTGGTACATATTTGTTTGCTTAGATTGGATTTTGAGCTCCTGCAGAACAAGGACTGCCTCTTGTCTCTATATGTATCCCCAGCACTTAACCCAGGGTTTGGCACACAGTAGGTGCTTAATAAATGTTTATTTGCTGACTGCCTACTCTGCAACTTGAAAGAATTCCCTGTTATGAGAAAGGGGAGAAGAACACCTGCAAAAATGCTGAATTATTGAGTTCAGCTGCTGGCCACCCCACACCTTCATTCTCTAAACCTTCAGAAACCTAAAATGTACCCCAAACTTCATTCAAGAACTTAGATTTTCTCAGAATCAAATAAAACCAACTTATTTTAAAGCACACTCCATATTTAGCCATCTAAAATTATACATTTTAAGCACCAAAAATAGAACTCAAATTATTTGAATTTTGCATATCAGATGTTGATTTCTTTCAGCCCGGAATTTAATTTAGATATACTGTGCACAGCACTGCATTTAGCTAATTGCAAATACGCACACCACGATAGTTCAGAATGATTTATTACACTGAGGCTGGATGGGATTTGCAGAGAAAAGCATCAGTTATGGCTTCACATTTATGTTTCGCTAATTTCATTCCTGCACTAATTATGCAGCAGTGATGTACAGTGCAGTGCTAGAATGTGGCATTAGACCAACCCCAGACAGTAACAAAAACTAGGTTCTGGGCTTTATACCTTTGGCAGAGGAACCAAAAATGATGGGTTTTTAATTTGGCAGATCTCTGATTTAACCCTGCAATGTCCTTGAATGTGAACACTTCCTCACCGCTTTCCAAAATTGTTGCCCAGGAAGAATTTAAGGTTTTCCAAATAACTATCTAGTCGATAAATGAGCTGGGCCACTGTAAATGTGTCAAGGATATGAACTCTTCCCAACTGTATTGAATTTGATTTACATAGAGCCAGCAATATATTAGCTGCATATGGATTTAATAAATATTCTTTTATAGTGGTGAAAAAGAAAAGATGTGGTTGGTTGTATATAAAGAACCAACCCCAGGAAGACCTAGATTCAAGAGTAGGCTCTGGCACAAACTGGCTTGGTGACTCTAGGGAAGTCGGCTTATCAATCTATATGGCTATATACAGAAGAGGCTTTGATCTGTATTGGTGGATGGTCTTTCCAGACTGGGAGTTCTTAATACCAATGAAATCGCAAGTCTCATTGAAAAGGAAAAAGAATGGTGATGAGGAGGAAACATTGCCCTGTGGTTTTTAGCCCAAAAAGAGACAGCAAACAAACACTAGAGAGTAACAGAAAAAGGAAGCGGCTAAATGAAATTCAAGCAACATGATGAGACAAGATGGGCAATTAAATACAATTATCTGACTCTCCCTCTTTTCTAATAGAATAAAAGGTAAAGTTTTCACACGTGAGCTACAGATGGAGAAAGTCTGAAGTAAGTAAGCACTATTATAAGATTAAGGACTTTTTTTCTGATATTTCCTTTTCTAAGAATATTTGCAAACTAATTTCTAACTCTAGAAGTACCTGTTAAACTCTAGTCTAGCCTAGTCTGTAGTCTACTTTGGTGGAATAAACATTCATTTTCTACAATAGTTCAAAGGATCACACTGAACTTTGTGATCAAGAATGGTTTAGATGATCCAATGACATAGTGTATATTTAGTGTGGCTGTTTCCAGCAAAAGATTCAGTTGTACATGGCCTCTCCCATCTCTTCTTCCAATCCTCTCAGTCCAATTTGCAAAGTATAGACAATAAAACACTGGATAAAATGGCTATAGAAATGAAATAAAGCAATAGAGATGGAAAGAAAATTCAAAAGTGAATGCTGTAAAATTACAAAGAACAAGCAAGTCTTGAAAGAAGAGCAATGAGAAATATCTTTTAATATCCCCTTTGTAGAAATGCAAGTGTTGCATAATGCACATATTTCATATTTTTATGTACTGATCTGTTATGTAACCTTACTCCCTTTTTCTGTCTTTAAAATGATACTGGGCTTTTTGAGGGGGGATTTATCTCTGGAAGAGGGTGAAAGAAAAGGAATAAGCAGAAATTATGGTGTCCAAAAACCCCCCAAAATATTAATTAAATTATTTTAGAAAGGACATTTATAAAATAGGTTAAGAATAGAGGTGCAGTTCACAGAATGGCTCACATGAAGATGAAATCTTTGAACTTTATTTGAGTTAGACAAGGATCTTCCCAAGGTGGTTTTGAGCTCACATTTAGCCACTGATTGCCAGGCTAAGGAATAAAAATCACTTAGATTTTAAAAAGAGATGGAGAGTAAAGTGCTGGCTATTCATAAAATATTGTACACGGTTGCATATTCATGCATTAAGCATATATATGACACGTGTATCCACATACATCTCAGAAAGCATCCTCTTAGGGGCACTGAGGTGCACTGTCACCACAATCCATTCTAGCTCATTGACCTTTAAAGAAGTTTACTAGTGGAAGTGCTAAGAAATCAGCAACCCAACAAAAAAGAATCTTTAGTGCTCCACAAGCAAGTTTTGCAAAAGGGGGAAGAGGGAAAGGTGGGGGATTGCCATTGGAAATAACAAGGGCAACTTAGACACATAACATTATCATTCTTAAGGAGCCCATGGGACACAACAATAGGAGGAGGGGAGGAGGTATGATCCTTCCAGGCACATAAGTTTAAGGGTCTTGCTCAACATCCCTTGAGATTCAACCCCATTCTACTCTTTCCTATAACAGGCCACATTCTATTGGTTATATAATCATCAGCACTGGCCCTTAGGTAGCCAAAGACAAGAAATGATAGAAAAAAATGAAAGTTTTTTTTTTTTTTTCTAAAGCCAGGTTGTTCATTCTGTTCTCCCTTCAGAAATTGCTTGAAAGTGGAGGTCATGTAGATCACATCTGTAACCAGTGGAAAAGGGGTTGTACTTGGAATCAGAAGACTGAATTCAATCTCCTTTCTGCTCCTGACTCCCCATTTGACCTTGGATAAATCAATTCATTTCTCCTGGCCTTCATCAGAAAATGAGGGAACTGGACTAGATGATCTTCGAGATCAAGTCTAGACAATTTTGAGTGCACATATGACTGTTGTCCACCTTTGCAATGGACTCATCATTTAATATTATTTTTATCATACTCATTATGTTGGTGTGTTCTCTTACTATAATCTAAAGTTTATAAGAGTAAAAAGAGAAAGAAAAAAGGAGGAAGGAAGGGAGAGAGGGAGGGAAGGAATTAAATTTTTTATCTGGCTCTTGTGGTGCCACATGAAATAAAGCAACGCCCAGACTCCTTTCTTCAAATTAGATCCTCACCAGTGCATAAGTAAACTCCTCCCTAATAAATGAGAGCAAGGCACAATGGGAAGCAATAGCAGCTATCTTAAAATAAATAAAATAATTAAATTAAATTAAACTTTTAAAAAATGGAAGACCATTAGCAGCACACAAAAGCCTAATCCTTTAAATAGTCTTCATTATACTGAGCTTAGGACAGTGGATTCTGCTAACTGCAATCAATTTGGAAAATGGAGATTTGTTTCTATGAACTGTCAGAGTCAATTATAAGAGCTCTGACCACACTATCTCTACCACACAATTCTTCCAGTTTTGACCTCAAGAGCAAGAGGAGAATCCTCAGAGTTGGAGTGGTGGTAAGGAGTATCTCTGTGCTCATCCTTGGCTAACTCAGCAGAAAATCAGTGGCCCAATTACTGCTATCTCAGGAGATCCGTGGATGGGACTTGCAAACTGACAGCACAGAGGAAATCTCTACCCAACAGAAGGAAATCCTGTGTCTTCTGCGCAGTATTAAATGGCCATCCCAGAAACAAAGACCTTGACACACCAGACAAACACAGCAGGTGGACAATATGATGAGCCCAGAATAAACAGGAAGAGATGGGGCTACCCTGGCACTGGGGACCACAAGTACATTTTTTTTTCTTCAGAGCCATTTCTTTTACATTCCATGTCCTGCTAGTAGTGTCGCAGGGTGAGAATCAGGAAGGAAGAGCCAAGATCTCAGGAGAATAATTTAGTCAAAAGCATTAGACACCAAATATAGTCCGGTACTGAGTTAAGAAGTAAAAGTAAAAATAAAGTTTTAAAAAAAATCCTTTACTTAAAAGAATTTAACAAGGGACCCAAAAAAACTGAAATGATGCATGGGGGTGAGGAGAACAGCCCATAATTAATAACTTAGCAGAGAAAATAGAATTAGAAGCAAAATATCTGCATTTGTTACTCCTTGGCACTTATTAAGTGTCCTACTGCCAACAATTCAGGTTGTGAGCCTTCGTTTCCCCATTTGTAATAAAAAATAAAGAGATAAAATCAGGCGGAGGACTCACCTCATGGGATTGTCCTGAGGCTTAAATGACATAACTCAAGCAAAAATATATGGCAGTTCTTACACTGTTATTCAAGTATTGGCTAGAATCATTATTATCATTATCATTCAGTCCTTATGTTCCCAGAGAAATATAAAACATTTCTAATAAAATTACTAATAAAAATTCCTAATTCTTTTTTGGATGCATTGTATTTACTCCACACACCCCCACCATCCTTATGGCTCAATAAAACTTGGTATTCACATTTCTACTTCTCACCTTCATTAAGAAACATTTCCACCAACCAATTCAATTCAATCCAACTCTGAAAGCATTCAGTAAGCTACAATGGTTTGGGTGTTATGCCAGCAAACAAAAAAAGAAACAATTCCTACCATCACCGAGAGATACTTGCAACATATATATGGATAAATATAAATCAAATAATCTTAGGACAGAGAAATCTGAGTCAAATCAAGTCGAGAAATCTGAGCAGGCTTCAGGATGAAGATAGAAGAAGCTTTTATCAAACTACTTCTCTGTTCTCATCATCACTAATGTGTTTCTTTAAATATCATCTTTCACATCTTCAGCTCTCTTGGGCACCCAGAATATCTCTTTAGCTCACAGATCTAGAGTGAAAAGAAGCTCAGATACAAGTTCCTCCAACCTCCTTTTTACATCCAACTTACTTGTCTAGTATCACACAGGTAATGAAAGAGACAGTATTTGAACCAAACTCCCTGACACTAAAGCCAATGAGCTACAAAAGAAAAATGGGAAAGATAAAATTAGATGATTTTTCCATTCAACAAAGATACACAGAAAAAAAAAAAAAAAACAAAAGCCCACTTATGTCCATGACTTTTGGAAGATGTTTCTTCCCTCTGGGTCTCAGTTTTCTCGTCTATAAAATGAATAGAGCGTGAACAAGATGACCTCTAAAAGGTAATAGTCTTTCTAACTCAGAATCCTGATCCTATCAAACAAGACCATCATTTCATCTCTTCCTTTCTGATACCATGTTATGATGTACCCGTGGCTTTAGCAGACTAATTCAACAATTGATTTATATTCATAAATGAGTCATAAAACAATCTGGCAAGCAAGATAAAAATAAAATGATAGTTTACATTAGATTACATGCACATTAAAATACAGCACTAAAGATAATAGTGTGAATGACCTCTCTAGTACCAAAAGGTTGGCTCATCACTGACACAAGGTCAGAACATTATGATGGATGTAGGTGGCAAGAGCTCAGGATTGACCTGGAGGGATCAAAAATGGCAGGACCATAGATAGGTGAGGTGAGGGAGATTTTGCACTCCAAAGAAACATACAGCTCTATGTGGATGCTACAGGTCAGGGAGACAAAAGGGAAAATCCAGAGAAGTCAGCCATGGCAGAGTGGTATTGATTCTCAGGCAGGTGGAGGTCAGGATGCCATTGGAAAGAATTAGAGATACAAGGTCTGGTCTGAGGGTTTCTGTCTGGCCCTAGCATGCTCCCTCACTCTCAGCAGGGATTAAACAAGGCTATGAATGGGCAGCCCTGGTCCCACAGGTTACAACCAGGAAGATGTCAGAGGCTAGCAGGAGCAGAGCAGGTGAACTGACTGAATGACCCTACCATGATATAACCATAATGCCTCGTATTTTCCAAAATTTTAATTTGCAGGAGCCATTAGGCTCACAATTTAGCTATTAATTATTTTCAGAATCCATTTTTCCCAGCTGTCAGCCATGATGCTTAATTAGAAAAGAGATCTCATTCCCTTCTCCTCAGCACCCACCTCAGAATCAATACAGTGCTTCATTGCTAAGCAATAATAGTTTCTGAAAAGCAGAATTTCCAAGAAGGCCAACCCTTCCAGATGAGGATTGCATCAGGCAAATTCTGTCCATCTCATGCACAAGGAAAATTACTGTTCTCTCTGATTTCCATTAGCCTAATTTTCCAAGACACGGCCAGGTATAAGAGGAGGCACTCCAATAATTGCTAGGTGTCTGTTAGATTGGTTGAGTGACTGACTTCAAACACAGAAGAAAAAGACAAGAGCGTGAAATGCGACAATACAAACCCACATCTCCATCCCCCATAAATTGAAATAAGTCATTTGATCCTATATCTCTGAAAAGATTTATTGGGGGTGTTGTTATTGTTCAGTCATTTCTTAGTTACATCCAGCTCTTCATGAGCCTATTTGGAATTTTCTTAAAAAAGATCCTGGGATAGTTTTCTATTTCCTTCTCCAGGTCATTTTACAGATGAGGAAACCGAGGCAAGCAGGCTTAAGTGAATTGCCCCAGTGTCACACAGCTAGTAAGTGTCTGAGGCCAGATTTGAACTCAGGAAGATGAGACTTTCTGATTCCATATCTAGCACTCTCAAATACATATATAAAAATAGAGAGGATTTTAAAATTTAAAAATTTTCTTTTTCCTAAATTCTGAACTTAACAAACACTAACTCACAGGAGAAAGTACTTCCATCCATACCATAAACAGAAAACATGGAATTTATATGAAAATGTGAATTTGTATTAATAAATAATCTTCCTATATCTTGTGGTAACTTTGTTACTCAATAAAAAGCCAAAGAGTTCCCTAAAAAATAATTTCTAAAAGGATGAAAAATAACAGAAGAAGGTAATTGATGCTCTTCTCCAAGGCCAGTCCTGCAACAAATTGAATGTTGAATGATGCCCCCAAAATAATACTAACCATAAAAATTGAGGGCCTTTCTCAAAGACTCTGCTCTCTACCCACTGCCCCCTTCTGCATAAAGAACATCTCTTTAATCCTCTCTCTGTCAGGACTCTGGTCTGTCAAAGAGAATTCTACTTTAGCAAGAAGAGCCCGCTGCAGATATGAAAAGATTGTCCTGACTGATTCTTTCTTTCTTGTCCTAACCTGTGACTTCATCACTGTCAGAAAGCTCCAGGTGGAGAAACTACATCCACTGATGTCTATCTGTACCTGACAATGCTGAGTATTTCCTGGGGGGGACATGTCCATGGTCACAGAGATACTGTGTCTCAGAGGCAGAAGCTGGTGCTGGATGCTCTGGGTCCTGAGGCTGGCCTTCAAAGTGCTGTACCATGCTGCTTTTGCTGATCCTCCCCCAAAATAATCACCTTGGAAAGGTTTTGCATTTGTATATGGCCTGCTAGGGAAAAATGTATACCCTTAAATAAGCCCTGTACCTCAAGCACTTTGTCTGATTTTTCATGACCCTGCAGACCACAGCATGCAAAGGTGTTGGGAGTCCTTAGCAAATGTTGGCTCCTCGAAGGTTAGAAGGCAGATTTAATCTTTCTTCAAAAGCCTGAGGAACATATATTTTTACGGTGTTTGAATCCTGGACCTCTGGAGTCAGGACTTCCATTTGCTCCTGCTTGAAGTGGGGCCTATATAAGGATTTCTCTTCTATAGCCATTAAAACAAGACACCAAAAGCTTAGGAA
This sequence comes from Myrmecobius fasciatus, assembly GCA_023553655.1. Lineage (NCBI taxonomy): Eukaryota > Metazoa > Chordata > Mammalia > Dasyuromorphia > Myrmecobiidae > Myrmecobius > Myrmecobius fasciatus. The sequence continues at coordinate 462,007 of JAJPUD010000167.1, read as the reverse complement.
AACTGTGCAAATATATGCCCCCAGACCCGTGAAGAAAGATAGTAAATCAGCCTTGCAACCTTGATAGAGCCAAGGTTTAGAAGGACTCCCAGCATCCTTGCATAGTTAACTAATTCCTCATCAACAGAAAAAAGTGGCCAGAACCCATAAGGGTTCCAGAGTCAATCAGTCTACAAGGGTTTATTAAGCATCTACAATATGTCAGGTCAAGTACTAGGGAGACTAGTTTGGCCTTGGAGAGCTCACCTTCTAAGGAAGAAGACAACATACAAATAACCAGAGTGTGTCTGTGTGTGCATTTCCCCATGCATGTGTGTCACATGTGTCACATGTGTGTACATGTAAGGAGCCTGTGTGTGCAAACATAGAAAATAGATGGAAGTCTATCTAGAAAACATGGACAGGCTTCCATCTCTATCCCTGCAGGCAACATTGCCAGAGATGAACAACCAGATCTATTTGAGAATATGAGCTTCCTTACTAATAAGTAAACCCCTCAGTTATAGGACATAAATAACAATTGAATGACAGACGATCTTTGTGACTTTGCTTGCCTCTCTGCCTCAGCCAATCACTGGGGAATAGTTCAAGAATCTTTTTATCCAACAGCTGCTATGGGGCAAATGAGAAGGTATAAACTACAACAGGCTACATAAGTAGCAGTAATTGCCACGATGATATTTATTCTGATGGACGTCCTGTGTCATTTAATAACCCTGGGCCTCAGTTTCTTAATCTATATAATAAGGGGATTGGAATAGAAGACCTCTTTATTTCAAAAAAGGCTTTAAAAAAAAAGGCTAAAATTCTCTTCCAACTCAATAATCTTAAATAGTTATAGAACTTACTCTACATTCTCTCTTTTCCCCAAAAATGAGATACATAAAAGAGGGTTATATCATAGAAATAACAATAAGGAGAGAGAGAGAGAGAGAGAGAGAGAGAGAGAGAGAGAGGGGGAGGGGGAGGGGGAGGGAGAAGGCTGGCAGGCAAGAGTAGGAATGGAATTAAATGAGAGTTTAAAATAAGATTAACTGAAAATGTGGGTTTTAGGATTTTTCTAAAAACTGCAGGGAGGGGAGAAATGGATGTTTTCAATGTGGGTTTTATTTAGCTTTGTTACAAAGTATTGTGGTAGCTACAAAAACTACTTTTAGTTCTAGAATCATAATAAAAACTAAACTTGAGTATGTGGGCTGAAGGAAAGGTATCATTTATGACTTAGTGGTTCCTCCACCTTGCCTAATTTATTCACCTACATTCATTCCAGAGTTAGAAGAGGCACATTATGACCCTGGGCTAATTGTGTATGACTAGGGGATCTCTAGAATCTTCAGGGAAATATGAATGCACCATGAAGATTTTCTTTTTCTTCTGGTCCTTTCCTGGTATCATGGGATACCATCCTTTTTCATTCAGCTCTTAGCACATTTTGTAACCATTCAAAAGACCCAACCAACTTGACATTTATCAGCTCTGGATCTTTTTATATATCTTTCTCTAATTAGATTCAGGTCATTGTAGCTGAAAATGACTTTTTTTTTTCAATCACAGTCAGTAGCTTTTATTCATCTTTCTCTCCTTCCCCCTCTCTTTCCCCCCTTCCCCCCCCCTCTAGCAAGCACAGCACAACTTATATCAGGGCTCAAGAAATACTTACAAAACCTTACTTAATAACTAGATCATGTCCAGGTTACAGTAACCAGATCTTAATCTGTATAACTTTTGCTGGAAGCAATGAGGGATCCTCAAAAGTGAATTTTCTAAATTTCTAGCTTGTTGAAAACAATCCTCCTACTTTATTTTTTTAATAGCCACTGAAAGGCAGAAATTTTTTTTAATTCATTATATTTTATCTTTGAATAAAGCACACTGACTACAAGGTAACCTTTTCTTGATGATTCAAAGTCACCACTGTGCCTTATAATCCTGTTTTTCTTATACTTTTTTCAACACAGTCAATGATGCTATCCAACAAAGCCCTTCTCCATCTCATTAGCTGTTTTTAATCAACTAAGCTCAGAGAAAGCAGGAAGTCAAAGTAGTTAGAAACATATGTAAATGAAGAATCCATAAGTTCTGAATAAAAATTTGAGAACTAGTACAGGAGAAAGAACTAACTCTCTTGCACTAGAATTTCCAATCAGTATTTACACAGTTTTGTTTTTCCCCCTTTTCTAGCTTGATTGTTATGACATCTCACATTTATGTATATAGCAGCTACTTTCTTCACGACAATCCTACATGATTGAGAATGCAAGTATTATTATCTCCATTTAATAGATGAAGAAATTGAGCTAAAGAAAGATAAATGACTTGCCCAACTATTAAGTATCAAAAACAGACTCTGGATCCATGGTTCTGATTCCAAAAGCACTTTCCACTAAGATCTGATGCTTCTACTCTATAGGACCAATGAATGAGGTTTCTAGAACTCTATTGCTCAGCTGTTTTCAGTCACATCCAACTGCTGATGACCCCATTAGGGGTTTTCTTGGCAAAGATACTGAAGTGATTCCCTTTTTCCAGCTCAGGAAACTGAGGCAAGCAGGCTGAAGTGAATTGCCTAAATACCACAGCTAGTAACTGTCTGAAGCCAGATTTGAACTCAGGAAGGTGAGACTTCCTGACTTCAGAGCCAGCATCCTATCCACCATACCACCTAGCTGCCTTTCTGGAGTTCAGACAATGGGGAGAAATGGAGTATTTCTACAGTCCTGCTGTACTTCTACACCTTGGGGAATAATTTGCAATTACTGAAAGGGAAGAGTATTATAGATTTAAAGCTGAAAGACCTTAAAGCTCATCTACTCCAGAGGATCTCAGTTAGCTGGAGAAACCAGATTAAAACATAATTTGGAGATGTTTAGTAAAACGTGTAAAACAATATGCAACCATTACTGACAATACTGATGTAGATCAACCATCTACTTTAGGAAAAAAGTTAATTGGGAGCCACAGAGTAACCTCAAAGTCATACTATTAGTACAGAAGCACCATGGTTAAGTCTTCAATGGAAATTTTATTCCCACTCCATCATTCAGTTTTGTTTTGGGAGACAGTGGGAAACAGATACTAGATTTAGTCAAGAAAGGCTTGGATTCGAATCTTATTCCTGTCACTTTTTGTCGGTGTGGTATAGACAACTTCCCTAATCCTCATTTTTCTCATCAATAATACAGGAACAATGACACCTCTAGTATCTACCTGATTGGGTTACTATGAGTTTCCAAGGAGATAATGTACATAAATCACAGTACAAACTTGAAGTGCTTTATTATCAATGCTGGTCATGATTTTTAATATTTTCTCAAACCTAAAATGATGAGGAAGTAGAAGGAATGAGGTCTTTTTTAAAATTAGAAATGGGAAGGACTGATCATTTCTACTAACAATTCCCCTGTGGACATTCATTAGCTTCTTTTCACATTTCCAAACTTTCTCAGAGATATTCAGCTATCCAACCCCAAAAAATATTTATTGAAATGACTACTACAAGGCAGGGTGTCATGGTAGGCTCTGGGAAATATAAAAACAAAAATTAAAAATTATGCTTATGGACATAGCTACCACAGTTGTTCAAGAATGACTGGGGCTTTTTCCTGGGGTACCATGATTTAGATAGATGGTACCAATGACATCATTCTTAGCTATGCTTATCCCACCCCCAACAACTTCATCCTTAGCACACAAAATACTCCACCACCAACCTCTTCAACAGTGTCCAGTCCTTAAGCATTAAAGAAATCTTAAGTTATCCTGAAGAATAGTAGTTACCTTTCTCCTCCATAATCACATGCCAAATAAACTATCTTCTCATTTCCAAATGGACTTGGACACAAAAATTCTTAACTCTGCTCATTTTTTTAAAATGTATTTATTCATTTATTTTTCTTGGACCTCTGATTCCATTCACATAGAGAATCCTGCTGAGGAAGTTACTAAAAGGTTCCACAAAACCCACATGTGTCATAGGCAAAACTTGCATCTAGATCTGACTCTGAGGTCAAGAATAATGGGAACTAAATCACACTGCAATATATTGTGCTTTCTCATATTACCAGTGTCAGCCATCCCCCTGTAATTAAAAATCAATTATCCAGTGGTCTGTTTTCTAATGTTCCTGGCCACATGATTTCTTGGCAATAATTCCTTTGGCCCTCTGACCTTCAATTCTGGGTTTGCCAGATATCCCCATCACACCTTGATGACTCACCTTTTCACCCTCATCCCTTTATTTCCCCTAAATGGGAGATAAAATAATCATGTTTACAGACAAGTGTCTAGTAGGGATTCATTTAAGACACAAAAATAGAAGCCAGAATTAACCTTCTAAATGCTTATAGGTAAGAAGCAAGAATGAACTGATCCCCCTCAAAAATTATATTAGAAATAGATAATTCCTCATTCCCCTACTTCTAAGGATCTTGAACTTCACAAGATCCCAGACAAGTATCAATTGGGAGCTGGGGATGGAGAAATATTATACAACATCACCAGGAGAGACCTGGGTATGAGGGATTGCCTGGCCTCATTTCAATGCTGTGAAGTCCAGTTCACTGATGCTCATTTCTCTAACATTTAAGTTAATTTCCCTTCAGATCTTTCTAATTGTCCACGGTGCCATCAGTAAATGTTATCTTTAAAAATAAACACCTGATTATCTTTCCAGAAAGAAATTTTATCTCTTTCCTTGGCAACTGGGGAAGTAAATAAGTCCAAATATTTCCCAAGTCCCTCTTTCTAGAAATCATGATAGGCTCACATAGAGAAATGTACAACTGGAGTCAGTTATATAATATATTCATTAACCGAACAGGTTTTCCGTTTGCTTCTCAGATTTTGCATTTTTTTTTCATTTGTTTAATTGAATTAAAGGAAATAAAAAGTTAACAATTATACCTACCTAAGTCTGGAAGGGTCCAGAATAAGTTGTCCTATTTTTCATGTAGTTTAATGTAAAAATAAAAGATGTTTGGATAAATGGGGGGGAGAGGGGGAAGGAGAGACCCATTGGAGAAATGGGGGAAGGGAGAAGCTGCTGTCCAGCAGAGAGAGAATCTCTTTACATATTAAGGAAGATATTCTTAGCCAGTGAGGTTCTCCATGGCTAAATGGGAACCTTCTTTGACCCTTTTCATTAAGACAAAAGCAGTGTATTTCTTCTACCCTTACTTTTTCAAAGGTTTCCTTCAGTCAAAAGGACTTTAATTGTTAACAATATAAGTAATCCTGGGCTGAGCAATCTGATAATATGGGAAAATCCACCCAACAGAGAGGATTTTTTTTTTCTCCAACCAGGAAAATCAAATTAAAATTTGCCTCTCCAGACAATGCTCACTTGTCAGCAGGCAAGGATCCCAGGGGCTTTCTTTGTAAGCAGGATTTCAAGATCTCAATATTTTTGACTCAAGTGCAAAACGTAAAAAGGAGAGGACAGGGAGAAAGGAAGGGAGAGGGGTGGGGGAGAGAGAGACAGAGAAACAGATACAGAGACAGAAAGTGAGACAGAGAGACAGAGAGAGGCAGAGACACAGAGAAAGCAAGAGAGAGACACAGAGAGACAGAGACAGAGAGAGAAACAGACAGAGACAGAGGCAGAGACAGATAGAGAGAAGGAGGAAAAAGAGGAAAGGAGCAGAAGCACTTACTTGTGGGTTAGTTTTATTTGTACCCATTTGTATGACTGAACCTATAAGGGGAACAATTGATGAGGAAACTTCCTCGATAGTTAGTTGTCCCAGGGGACAGAACACTGGCCCTGGAGTCAGAAAAACCTGAGTTCTAATGTGACTTCAAAGACTTTCTAGCTGTATGATCTTGGCCATCAGTGTCAGCCTTAGTTTCCTTTTCTATAAAATGAGTATAATCAGAGCACCTGCCTCCCCAGGTTGTTGTAAGGATTGAATGAGATGATAATTGTAAAGTCCTTTGTACAGTCCCCTGCACAGAGAAAGTGTGGAGTACTCAGTTGCACCTGGTCCTGAGGTGATGTTGTTGCCATGGTTGTGGGAGTTGTTGTTGTGAAAGGTGTACAAGATGGTAGATTAGTGTGGGAACAATTGTCCTAAAGAAATGTGCCGGAGGTGCCAGAGAAAGCTTTCTTAGCTGATTGACAGAGTAGATAAAATGCCTGTCTATTTTCCTAAATAAATGCATCCATTACTCATCCTCCAGTGCATGTTTTCAAAGCTGGGCCATGTGTACAGGAGATTAGACTTCTCCCACCTCTGGGCCCAGTCAGAAGTTTCACAGAGGAGCCCCCCACATCCTTGGAAGACAAGTTTTGCCTCTTTCCATACCCAGACAACCTTCTTTTCAGAGAGGCAGCTGTCATGTCTAAATATGCCTTTGATAGCTCATCATGCAAACTCTGAAGTGACTTTGGAAAATTCGGACTCCAACTCAGTAGCCCAGCAGACAAATATTTAATAAGGCAAAGCAATGGCTAAGCATCGTGGTCATAATCCCATGTTAATGCTGAACCATCATTTTGCCAAAACATTTAATGCCAAATGAACTATTCTTGTCCCAGTAAAGCACAGCCTCTTCCCTTTCCTGCCTTGATTGTTTTATAAGGCTGTTCCCAAGCTTCGAACAAGGCACCCTCCTCCTCCCAATTCAATACAACTCAACAAGCACTTATTAAGCATGGATCATGTACTAAGACCTATGCTAGAGGCTAGAAATACAAATATAGAGAATGAAACAATCCCTACTGGAAGGAAGGATCCATGGCACTCTTCTGAAGGCTTCTCTCCCCATGGCAATGCATAAATCCAGAATTATAATACATATATATTATATTATATTTATTATATCATTATATTATGTTATGTTATGTTATGTTATATTTATTATATTATATTTTATTATATATATTTTTTAAATGTCCAGAGTCCTGGAGGTTTCTACCCCATTCCTAGAACTCATTTGAGAGGATTCCCAGCTGATCTGCCATGGTTTGTGTTAGATTGGCTTCTCCATGAATACCTCTGAAGGCATCTATCCTATTCTAATCTCCTTTCTTGAGATTAGATTTCTGGTTAAGATGAGTAAATGGCACTAAAGTCTGGCTGAAAGTGGGCTCTCTCTGCCTCATAGACATGGAGGTGGGAGATTTCCTGAGATGCCTCATTGCTTTCCAACTGTAGAGAATCAGTGCAAGAATTATTATATTTGCTTGCATTGTGTTGCCTTTCTCTGATTCTTTTTTTTTTCTTGTAGATAGGATTTTTCTTGCATAACTTCTCAAGCATTTCAACATTATTAACATGTAGTGGACTTCCTGCCATCTAGGGGAGGGGAGGGGACTGGGGGTAAAATTTGTAATGGAAAGCTTTGTAAAGATCAATGTTGGGGAACTACCCAAACATATGTTATACAAATAAAAAGCTTTAATAAAAAAAAGAATTATTATGATAATAGTACAGAAAATGGACTTGCTTGGGGTAGAAATCTTCCAAAAGTCCTCCCTTCTTACCTCTACCACAAAGCTTCGTGCCTCTTCCTACATCCTTTCTGATTTCTTCCTCTTCTCTCTCCCCCTCAATATTCTAATGCTTTCATCTTCTTTAAATTACTTTTTATTCGTTCATAAATACTTTGTACATAATTTATCCATGTAGCTGTGGCTACGTTAGATTATCCCAGTAGAATGTAATGAGAGACAGGATAATATATTGGATGGAATCGGGAAGACCTGGGTCAAAATCTCAAATCTCACCCACGTAACTAAAGGTAAAATCACTTGATCTCCTTTAGTTTCCTCATCTGTATATTTAGGGAGTTGGAGTGGATGACTTTTGTTCTAAATATATGATTCCATGAAATCTAACAAGTGTGTGTGAGACTGGCTATCGCAAGACAATCAAGAATGGCATTAAGCCACTGACTAAACTGATCATAGGTGGGTAAGAAACAAAATTAGGAGAATCGGGATGTCAGACACACACTAGCAATGATTCTCTATTAGGGGAGAAAGCAGTACCCAAGTGGGAAGTGATTGTATTGAATAATTAATGGAGACCTTTCCATCACTCAATAAGTATTTATTAAGCAGCTGCCAAGTGTCAAGCGTGATGCTAGAACCTGAGATAGAAAAGCAAAAGCAAAATGTCCCCTGCCCTCAAGAGGTAGAGGAATAAGGAATCATTCAGTCAGGATCTATCGATGAAGCAATGTGGTAACCATTCTTCTGTATCCTAAGCCCAGCACAGAGGATCTACGGCTATGGAATACATTCTGCTGGGTTTCAAATCTTGCATGTTTTACACACTGAATATGTAAAAGGGATAAAGGTCATTTATAACAAGTCAATATTTGGAAAGAGATGACTTGGTACAAAAAAAAATAATAACTCTGACTATGGTATTTACTTTTGTTCCCAAATAATATTTGCATTAATATTATAATTTTTTTACAGCATGCAGGCACATTTCCCCAAGAAATCTAAACTATTTAAATGTAAATTAGCACATTCTTACTTGACACTAAGCATTTATGGCCCATTATTTGGCAGATTTAAAGATTTATATTTATACTTTTGGCACCTACTCCACCACATATCGATACCTCACCTCCCTATTGAGCACTCAGCCAGAATGAATCCCTTCTCCACCCTAGTTTGCCCCCCACAGATTACATTAAGCACTTTGTGTTCCTATTTTAATTAAATGATATGATCTTCCCAGCAGCCCCTGCATTCCTATCAGCAGATAAACTGATTTAAGGTGAATGTTATCTCTGAGGAATACTCTGAATCAACATAATTATCCTTCAATGAAATGAGCAAAATTAAATACGGATAAATCTAACCACTATTTCATGTAATTCTCAAAACTTTATGGCCAACTATATCCCAAGGAGATCTTAGAGGAGGGAAAGGGACCCACATGTACAAGAATGTTTGTGGCAGCCCTTTTTGTAGTGGCTAGAAACTGGAAGCTGAATGGATGCCCATCAATTGGAGAGTGGCTGAATAAATTATGGTATATGAATGTTATGGAATATTATTGCTCTGTAAGAAATGACCAGCAGGACGATTTCAGAGAGACCTGGAGAGACTTACATGAACTGATGCTGAGTGAAATGAGCAGAAGTAGGAGATCATTGTACACAGCAACAACAATACTATATGATGATCAGTTCTGGTGGGCATGGCTCTCTGCAACAATGAGATGTTTCAAACCACTTCCAATTGTTCAGTGATGAAGAAAGCCATATACACCCAGAGAGAGGGATATGAAATGTGGACCACAACATAATATTTTCATGCTCTCTATTGATGTTTGCTTGCATTGGGTTTCCTTTCTCAGATTTTTTTTCTTGTAGAGCCGATTTGCTTGTACAACAAGATAACTGTATAAATATATATGCACATATTTGATTTGTCAAGTATTTTAACATAATTAACATGTATTAGACTTCCTGCCATCTGGGGGAGAGGGTGGGGGGAAGGAGGGAAAAATTTGTAACAGAAAGCTTTGTAAGGGTCAGTATTGACCATATGTTTTGCAAATAAAAAGTTTTAATAAAGAAAAAAAAAGAAAAATTACCCATGCATATGTTTAGCAAATTTAAAGTTTTAATTATATATATATATATATATACATATATATATATGGAAAAAAAAATCCTTATGGCCACTGTCGTGACAAAGCCCCTTAGAATAGGATGCATGTCAGCAAATCCACTTGGTATCACTGCCAATCTTTAAGGCAAAAGGAAAAAAAAAGCAGAACTGAAAGTTAAATGGTCATTATGAACCTAGAGGTGACTGGTTTTTCAAAAGCTTGTATTTATTTCATGATTAGGATCTAATAGAAAGAGATCTTACTGAAATCTTTTTATTCTGGTCCATAACCTGAACCTTTAAGTTCAGGTTAGTTAGCCTATGGGTCAGGCTTTTCTGCCAATGTGTAGAGAGGAGAGTCTGGTTCTTGGCCCTCCAACTGAGAAAGAATAGACTTAAATGGATCTGTCTGTTATAAAAGGCTCAACTGAGAATTTGTCTGAACTTTTCACTCATCCTTGGGCATCAGTACAAATGACAGATCTGCTGGCTGCAGAAGAAGCCTTCTCCCTTCTGCCTCCTTGTCATTCAGAAGTTAAGAAATGAATGATCATAATAAATTCTTATTTTGTCATCTTGTTCAAAGACTGGATCACTGGGCCATGGAGGTAAGGAAGCAAATAAAAAGGGGCAAAGAACAAAATCTGAGAGTCAAAGAAAGCACGGCAGAGGTTTGTTCCAACAACAGAGGAGGGTTTTGGGGGGAGAAAGGGATGAGAGAGAATCTCATGACTGCCACAAACTATCAAAGTGACTGACCAAGTATTTGCCCTTCCTTGGAGATAGCTCATCTATAAAGCTGATGTCTAAGATCTCCTCCAGCTCTTCTCACTTAGAAGATGACAAATGTTTTCCCCTTGTCCTCCATGCCCCCAATTCCTCAGACGCACACACTGCCCACTCACTCAGCACCAGGTGCCATAATTTCTAAGATGCTTTTAAATGCTTCCTTGTTTTCTCTTTCACATGCCCTCTCTTCTTGGTGATAAAGAAAACAAATTACCTCTATTAAAAAAAAAGAAATCTTTAAAAAAAAAAACACCACTTTGTTTTTACCTGTTGTTTTAAATATTCACATTTTTTATGTAGGTTTTTCTGGGTTTTATTCTCTGGTGATAAAAATGTAATGTTGATGTATCCTTTAATGTCTGATATATACCCACTGCCATTTATCCAAGGATTTGAAATGGGGATTAAGTTGCATTTTCCTCTGGTGGTGTTAGTGATATCACTTCCACTTCAGGAAAGGATAAAATAAGGTAAAAGGAATTTAAAAGGCCAATCTGTCATTGACAAGGATGTCAATGTCTAGAGAGCAATGACATCCGAGAATACTGAATTGTCATCAGGAGTCTCATACTAAGCTTCTTCATAGATGAGCCTCAGTTTCCTTATCAGAATTTCTAGTTCTATTACCAAAAAATAAAAAAAAAAAATCACTGATGCTGCAGTCAGAGGAGTTCTGATTTCAAATAGACCTCAGACACTCATGATAAAATGATGGCCTCTGAGACTGCATCAACCTCAAGATCAAACAATCATGGAGTCAGGAAAACTCATCTTCCTAAAATCAAATTTGGCCTATGTGACCCTGGGCAAGTCACTTTAGCAGGAGTGCTGGAGGAGGAAATGGCAAATAATTCTAGTGTCTTTGCCAAGAAAATCCCAAATGGGTTCATGAAGAATCGGACACAAGTGGAATGAGTGACCAACAACATGGAATCATAGGCTACCAGCTTAGGAGAGAGCACACAGATCATCTTGTTTAAGGATTCTTAAGCTTTGTTGTGTCAGGGACCCTCTGGATAGTCTGTGGAAACCTCTGGACTTCTCAGAATAATGTTCTGAAATGTATAAAATAAAATATATGGGATTATGAAGCAAATCAATTTTTTTTGAATTGTAATGAATTATAATTATCAAAATATTTAGGGGAAAAACAAGTTCATGGCCCTCAGGTAAAAAACCTCAACTGAATCCAATTTTTTTTTTTTTTTTTTTACTTTTCTAGATAAGAAAATAAAAGCTATGAAAGGTAAGTAACTTGATGGGGCTGAATCCAGGTATTCTGACTACAAGAGAGTGCCCTTGCTCACTAATGTGGGGGTTTATTAATAATCAAAAAATATAGGAATAATAATGATAGCCTCAAGGACTCGCTTGGAAGAACCCCTCAGTTTCATGCATCAATTTTCTAACTTGCATGAAGAGAGGTATTAATGATAATAATAAAGAACTAGATGAGGTAACTTTTTTTTTGTCAGCCAATGGATCTACTCAGCCAAACCTATTATCACTATACTGAAGGCAAGCACTATACAAACACAATTATGTTATAACAACATATTTTATAATATAAAGTAAATGTTATAATAATAGTTATAATATTTTATAGTATAATAATACAAAATTTATACTTATGATAACTAGCATTTACATGATGTTTTAAAGTTTACAAAGAGCTTCGTATATACTATCTCATTTAATCCTCACAAAACTCTCAGTAAGTCCTATTATTATCCTCATTTCACAAATGAGGAAAATGAGGCGCAAAAAGAATAGTTGACTTTCCCATTTAGTCACATAGCTATTCAATGTCCAAGATAGGATTTGAACTCAGGCCTAGCTGATTCCAGATTTGACAATCTATCCATTGTATGCATCATATTTGAAAATTTGTATTGATTTTTTTGTTCAGAATCAGTTTAAAAAAAATAACAATCACCATCTAATGATGAAGAACTACTATTTGACCATTTGAAATGGATTTCCTGGCTATACTAAGAGTTAAGATCACTATACTTAAAATAGGGCCTTTTCCTTTGGGATGTTCCTGATTACCTTCATAGTATCATAGATATAGGACTGAAAGGGATTTGGGTACAATCCACTCATTTAATATTTGAAGAAACTGAGAGGTAAAGTATCAAGTCCTGGTTCACATGGTAATAAATAACCAAATAGAAATTCTCATCTAGATCTTGCGGCTCTTGCTCTAGGACACTTTCCTCTCTCTGTGGGTAAATATAAAGAATGGATGTCAGGATACGTCAGGACTTACCAAAATTTCAACTAACTCTCACCTGTCAATGCTCAGCACAGAGCCTGGCACTGGTAAACAGCAGGTATTTAATCATGCTGAAAGAAGGATGAAGTGGTATGGGATTTAGAACGAGAAGGAACCTTTTAGCTCAACATGGGTATTTTATAAATGTGAAAACAGAGACATCCCCAAAGGACTTGTCATGTGGCTAAGCAAATTATTCATCCTAGATAAAAGGGGCAAAACAATCCTTTTTTTTTTTTTTTTTTTTTTGCCCCATTCTTTTGACACTATCACAACAGGTCAGAATATTATAAAGTTAAAATTTTAAAAATAATACAAAGCTTCTGAGTTAGGTATTAGCCTGCCTCTGGGAAAGATTTTGGGAAAATTTCCCTTAAAATTTCCCTTCTACCTTCAACATTAGTCATTTCCATCATGCCCAACTTTTCATGATGCCATTTGGGTTTTCTTGGCAAAGAAATGTGGTTTACAATTTCTCTCTGCAGCTCATTTCACATTTGGGAGAACTGAGGCAAACAGAGCAAAGGAGCTTGCTTGGGATCACATAGCTAAGGAACATCTGAGGCTAGAACTCAAACACTGACTTTCCTGATTCCAAGCCCGTGCTTTATCCACTGGGCTACCTAGCTGTCCACCCTTAAGTCTAGATGTTCCTCTTCTAAGCATCCCACTCCTGTTTGGAAGTTTAGAAGTTTCAGCCCTAGAGATGTTCCACCTCTCAGCTCCTAAAGGGCCCAATCCCAAGCAGACATGTCCAGCCCATGGACAACAAGAGCAAACGATATCCCCGACTCCCATTTTCCTTCATTTGGGGCATTTTCCCCCCTCCAGTCACAGCAACCCTGACTTTGCAGATGCTACACTGGCACTGGGGGAAGAATTTATGGTTTGGGAATTCAGCATCCTTAACTAGCCAAACCTTCATGTTTTCTAATCATAATTGGATTCTCACATCTGTTCCTCATTGAGGGCCACCCTGCTTCTGTCAGGCAGATATTAATAAAAACCCAGCAAGTGTCAGCTTAATAAGTCGACGTTTCCTAAATCCAGTAAGAGAGCTGGACAGCCAGGACACCAAGTTTCTAGGTAAACATAATCCCAAGTTGGCCAGTCCAGCACGGGCCACCATAGGAACAGCACCTAGAATGAGCGTGTTAAAGCAATGCAGAGATGGGAAGACATGTCCATCCATAAAACCCAATCTATAAACCAGCGAGAGGCCCACAGTCTGAGCCACCGATTTAGGGAGAATTGTCTGTTCTTGCTTTATCTGAGTTTTGCATTTCATTCGCTGGATGAAAATAATAAATGGCAGGCCATGCTTGGAAGCTCAACTCTGTTTCAGGATGGCAGGCGAGACGGCATTGAGCACGTCCTATTGACAGATGGCAAGCAAACATTGGAGATGAACGGGAGTTGCAAAGGCAGCTTTGTTGGTGCATCCTGCCAAATAATGGCCAGAGATTTCTACGGCAGGTGGAAAAAACCTACAGCTGGTCATTCGACGCTCTGAAAATAGGATCCCTGAAACAAGAGTTGTTCTGTAGAATGGCGTTGTTTTAATTCAGATTTTAAAAGAAACTTTCATTCTCAACAGGTTCCTCAAAATGAAGGAACAGAGATGCATAAATTTTTCTATAATATAATTTTCCATCATAATAATTTTTTTCCAAATATCTACATGCTTCAGTCTTACTGCTAAGTCATTAAAGAGTGTTCATTCTCCCCAAATGGTCCACCCATCACAGAGGTCTCCCATAGGCATAAAATGTGCCTACCTGAGGAAAGGGCTATCTCCCTGCTGAAACCATCTTCAGCACAGAGCAGGAGCTTACCAGAAATTTGTGGATGGATTGTTGGCAATATGGTACAACTAGAGACCGTGCTGCAGTTTGGAGAAAGTTTGGTTGGCACTTGCCCAATCCCTCCCATGTTTCCTCATGTGCTGGAGACACAAAGGTATCTCAGGCAGCATGCCAGACTTGGCATTGGGAGGACATGGGTTCAAAATCTGCCTCTGAAACTTGCTCCCATGGAACCCTTCTCTTATCTTTTTGAACCTCAGTCTCCTCATCTGTAAAATGAAGGTAAATGATACCTGAAATGTTCACCTCATCGGGTGGTTATTGGATAATGTCATGCTGCACTTTGCAAATAGTAAAGAACCTTAAGAAGATTTGTTACAGAGGACTAGTCTCAAGTAGGAAGGTCCAAGTTCAAGTCTCTGGTCTGATGCAGACTGACAGTGTTAAGTTGGCCAAATCGCTTAAAAACTCTCAGGCTCCCCTGGCAATTCTCCAGGATTTTAAATTGCTGAGAAAGTGCCCGTCTACACTGGCAGAAGGAAACTCCCATCCAGGAACTCCCTTCACACTGATAAAATCCAGGAACTGCTCAAAAAACAAAAAACAAAACAAAAATAAACAAACAAACAAAAACCGTATGGTTTTTCTTCGTATTAAGCCTACATTTTTACCTTTGCATTCCCTAAATTATTCTGAAAAATTTGAAACTTGGAAAGCTGAACGCCTACAGTCTTAAGCCTTGCTACTTAAATAGTACAACTGTTATAAACTTTTATATATAAAATACATACACATACGTACACTCACACACATACACGATACATTTACAATAGAACAAAATATTCAAATATAGCTATATAGGTTTATGTGCATGTGTACATTTCATATATATGTATATGTGTGCATATATGTGCATATATTTAGTCATTCATTTGGTTAGTTAGATAATTAAGTTAATTAGTTTAAAGCCAAGAATACAAAGCAGCATGTCCTGCTCTATCTTATGTACCTCCTGAGAACATTCAGACAAAGGGAGAGAGGCAAGGGTCCCCACTATCCTCAGCATTTGTCATGGCCACAGCTGGAGTTCCATGCTCAGCCCTTGATGTCATATTTAAGGAAGGGAAGTGATGGACTCGAGGATGTCTGGATGTGGGCAATGAAAACCGTGATGTACTTAAAGGTTTTGGGTATCTTTACTCTGTAGAAGGGAAGACTTAACAAGAAACTGAATAACTGCCTTCCACTATTAATACAGTGGGAAAGAGAAAGATGGCTGGATGGTTTCAGAAGGAAGGAAAAAAAATCATAAAAAGAGCTTTCCCAACCATCAAGGGAAAAGGTTTTGCCTTCACCCCAAACTGTCCCTGCTGTTCAGAGGCAGCAGCATTGCAATGGAGAGGCTGCCATTTTCAGAGCTGCAGGAATTTCTTATCTTGTGTTCCAAATTTTCCTCCTCCTCCTCCCCCCCCACTCCCCTAGATGGCAAGTAATCTGATATATATTAAACAAATTAAATATATATATATATATGTTAAATGTAATATATGTATACTTATTTATAAACCTGATCTACTAGTGGTCATCCATCTTCTGCTCGAGGATCTCCAACAATATCCAGATTGTAATTATATTTTATTGATAATGTATTAAATAGTAAATATACCACATAAGTCATGGAAACTCACTGCCTTCCAATTCTCCCTAAGACCCCCCATTTTTCTCTATGACCATCTGGTTTCTTCCTGTGCCACAGACAACAAGCTTGGTGAGGTGAGCCCATACCAATGCCATCTTCCCGACAAAAACAGAGACTTCTCACTTTGGAGAAAGATTTTTTTAACTAGATTGGTGATTTCTTCGGTATAGGGAACTCCTATTAAGAAAACTTCCTGTCTCCATGCAGATGGGCACCTGCTGGATAAATTTTCGGGTTTTGGAAGCAGCTTGACCAAGGGCTTGTGGGCAGTCATGTTAGGACCTGCAACTCACTCCAAGGCGGCCTCCGTCCACTAAACCAGACTGTCTCCCATCACAGTTTCTATTCTATTACCTCAGAGGAATCAGGGAACAGGTAAAGAGTCAGGCTTCCCTTTTCTAAGATAAGTTTCTGCTCTTTCAGCTTACACAGACACAGACACACACACACACACGCACACACACACACACACCCTGGTGTTTTGAGCTAAAACATGTGTCATGTCTGGGAGCAGCTTCCCTATGGCCATCATGAGCCGGCAGATGTGTCTGCATCCCAGGCCATCCATCCCAAAGTCCACATGGCAGCTTCTCCAGCCAAAGTCTCTCTTGGAAAACTGCCGCTTTTAGGGGAATTAGAAAACACTTCCAAACAAGCCCTCCAGGGGCTGGGAAAGTCTTGTTTCAATCTCCCAGAGTCCCTTGCTCACACATCTTTCAGCACCGGACTGTGCAGCACACTGACCACTGGGGCAGCCTTCTGCAGTCCAGGGCCGGCTGTCATCATGCCTTTCCTAAAAATAAGCATGGAACGAACCCAGCTGTTAACCCTGGGGGAGCAGGCTGCCTTCTGTTAGACTTTAATATCATTTAACTCACCAAGATATAAGATCTCACATAAAATTTTAAAATGCAAATGAATTTAAATTTAGCATACTTTTCCACCGGGGGCAAACCCTACTTAAAAATTCTTGAGAGTTTCTGGGTGGCCTTTCCCTTTCTGCCTCTCCCCACTACCCCAACTGCTCATGCCCTCCCTCCCATTACCCACCATTTACACTATATATATATATATATAGTTTGTGCCTAGTTATCTACATGTGAGTTATTACTTATGTGACTTATTAGAATGTGAGCTCAATGGCTTCTATTAGTCCTATAGGAGACCACCTCTTGACTCTGGACTTTGGTACTAGATCTGCAAGGACCTCCTTCCTCACCTCAGGTTCAAGATTCAGCTCAAATGCTTAGCCCATTGAGCCTCCTTTCCCCATGAAAACCTACCTTTCTTAAGGCCTTTTTTCTGAGATCACCTTTCATCTTCACTCAGCACAGATCTTCTATGTATCCCCCCATAATGGAAGCTCTTTCATATCAAAGATCATATTTCTACTTTTCATTGCACTCCCACTGCTTAGGGGTTTTGTTTGTTTGTTTAGTTTTTTAAGTCATTTTTTTTTTTAGTTCAGTCATTTTTCAATCATTTCCAACTCTTTCTGACCCCATTTGGGGTTTTCTTGGAAAAGCTACCATAAAGGTTTACCATTTCCTTCTCCAGCTCATTTTATCAATGAAAACTGAGGCAAAGAGAGATCAATGATACAGCTAGTAAGTATGTGAAACAGGATTCCAACTCAGGGAGATGATTCTTTCTGAGTTCAAGTCCTATATTCTATTTACTGTACCACCCAGTTGCCCAGAATATGGTAAATGTTTAATAAATGTATGTTGAGTGACTGAGGAATTAACTGGTTGATGCCCTAAACGTAAAATTAAAAAAAAAAAAGTTTTCTATCTTAAAATAAAAGCAATTTAAAAAAAAAGTCATAGAGTTTGAAGCATCCCTAGAAATGAGGAAACTATCTTGGGCCCAAAAAGGTTAAACGAGCCAATCAGCAGCAGAATTGGGACCAGTACCAATATCTCCTGATTCCCTTTTGTATGAAATATGTCCAAACAGGTGGAACTAAGCTGGTGCTATTTAAAAATCTTAAAAGACATACTTTGAGTCTCAACGGGATTTGTTTTCTGCTAAAGAGAAAAACTGGCACTTCTCCCCGGAAAATCCTTCACCAGCATCACTAACAGAGCCTCAGGCTGCACCACTAAGTGCAGCCAGCTGTTCTACAATGGACCCATATGATTAGCCCAAATGGGGAGGGTGCAGACAGTCCATCCCTATTAAAACAACTGGAAGCATCTGGAATCCCAGGATCCTAAGACAGAGGGCTGAAAGGAGCTTTAGATAAGCCCAGTGTGACCAGGACAGTGACTAGAACAGAGTCACACAGGCAGCATAAGAATTGAGATTCTAAATCCAGCTCTGTGTTCACTATTCCTCACTGCATCATGGACTGCCCATGGGTAGTTTCTCCCAGAATGAAGATCGGAACCCAGATCTAGGATGTTTTTCCATAGTTACCATCCTCTCTAGTAATGACCCCACCTTTTTCTCGGATCTGCTGTATATTCTGCACATCATGGACACACTCACCTCCTCTTGGCCCATCACCTCCTTCTCTCCCCAATCTGTTCTAAAACCTTTAAGGCAAAATCCAACCACTATAAAAGTGTTCTTTTGTCCTCTCACACTCATAAAATAGTGGTATCATTCCCCTACCAAAGGGATGATGAAGGGATGCTCTCAGCTCAATGGGATGAAATTCAACAAAGATTTATTCAGTTCCTGCTGTATGCAGAGAATTTAGCAGGGAATACACAGCCCACAACACGTTTTGTTAGCTAATCATGGAACCAGTGGGGAGAGAGAACAGACATTCTATATGGTGCTCCCCCTCCTCCATAATGGTTATTTAGCACAAGCCCTGGCCACAATGATCATTTGTTGATAGACTAACTGATGGGACCCCACTGATGATCTTTCGTCCCCCTGAATCCTCAGGGCAGACATATTCCATACTGACTCTCACTCCAACCTCATTCCATCTCTCTAGGTCCCCCATCCCTCTCTCCTCCAGCAGCTTAGCCAGGAGCCAATGCAGGTGTTCACACAGTGTGCTGACTGTGGGGCCATCAACACTGGCACCCAGGCCCAGAATTTGATCATTCATCGTACCACAAAGTTCCCAGGTTGTCAGGGAATCTGCAGGTTCAGCGACTGAGTAATTTCAGCTGTCCTTCAAAACTGGCCCAAAGCCCATAGGAGACTCACCCATCGGGTCCCACTTGTTCTTGGACTTGAGAGGAGATATTTTACAAGGAGTCAGTTTCAGTCCTAAAGTATTTAAATATCGATAGGTCAAATACATTCATTTTTATTTCACTAGGTAGGAGTTTCCTGCTGTGGTTTTCCCCCCATGCTATTTTGCCTCAGCCAAATTGGAGTTGCATTTTTCTGACATCAAAACAAAATACAACACTATGAATTATGGAACTGTTGTTTCCTGAAGAGCAAGTTACAATCGAGATTGGGGAAATGTTTGGGTGTTTTTAAAGTACTTTACAGCATGACAATCTCTCCATTTTGCTAACACTCTGGTCTAAAAAAAAAAAAAAAAAACCAGAAAAAACCTCTTAATCACTAGATAAATTCACACTTGTTGGCAATTCTGTACACATCCCAGGCTCTGGTACAGAAATGCTTAGATGTTTACCTGAAATTATTTCCCACTGATGTTCGGGTCCTGGCAGGATGTCTCTATATAACTACATCCTGCTTTCCCAGAGGACCCAAGAGCTTCTGGCTGTCCAGGAGCAAAGATGTAGAAAATGACTTTCTTTCTTTCTCTCTTTTTTTCCTCTTTTCTTTCTCTTTCTTTTCTTTTCTTTTTTTTGTTTGTTTTTGCTTTCATAGTCCTCCTGTGTTCATTCTCCTAATCCATGGACATGAAATTTAAGGCAGTGAGTAACTTTCTCTCTTTTTGTCCCTTTTCTTTTTCTTTTCTTTTTTGTTTTGGTTTTTGCTTGCATAATCTCCTGTTCCATTCCCCTAATCCATGGGCATGAAATATAAGGCAGTGAGTTGGCAACTTTTTTTTTTGCCTTTTCTTTTTTTTCCCTTTTTTCTCTTTCTTTTCTTTATTTTTTTGTTTTATTTTGGTTTTTGCGTGCATAATCTCCTGTTCCATTCTCCTAATCCATGGACATGAAATATAAGACAGTGAGTTGGCAACAGACCTTTCCTTCTAATCTCTTAAATTCCCCTCTTCCTTCTCAAATTAAATGGTAATCTGCTCACCAGACAGGCAGAATTCCTATCACTCTTGAGCTCTTTCAGGCTAGAAAGCTCACCTACCAATTAGATGCCAACCACAGCCTCATTCACCCATTCCAACATGCCCATCCAACTCTTGGCCTTTCTTTACTTATCCACCCCTCTCCAGTGGCCTGGCCCAGCCTTGTGGAATTAGGAGGGTATCATTAGGGATCTGCCTCATAAACTGTGTGGCCACTTAACAAAACAGTGCAGGGGTGTGGTCACACACTGAAGGAAGGCAAAGTGCATTCTGTGAGATTGTTTTAAAGTTTTATTGTTGCCTCTTGGGATAAAGTTCTTTTTTTCCTCACACTCCACTCCACACCACTCCTAGAAACAAACTCATCCTAATACCAAAGGAACAACATTTGGGCAAAACCAAGCAACAGACCCAACCCTCAACCCCCCCCCAAGAAAAAATCTATGGATGCTCCATTCTACATCCACAGTCCCCCACTTCTAAGGAAAAAGGTTTATTTCCTCATCAGCCAGCCAATAAGATTGCTCATTATGATTTATATTTCATTCATTCCCTGAGCATGTATTAAGCATATTTAATTATGCTACTGGTATTACACTAAAAACTGCAGATAAAGAAAAAGAATGAAATAATCCCTATTATCAATGAATTTAGACATCATTTAAGCCCATTTATATGACCAAGAGTAATTCTTACAACAGATAAAGAGAAACAGTTTTCAAAAGAAATTGACAGCAAATGACCAATAATTAGATTTTTTTAATGCACTAATGACAAAAGAAATACATACTAAAACAACTCTAAGCTTCTTAGTTTATACCTATTATGATGCCAAAGAAGATAAAAGATGGAAATCACTCCAATGTCGAAATCACTGTGGGTCAACATGACTAATGTGAAAATTTGTTTAATGTATAACCTATCTCAGATTCCTTCATATCTTGGGGAAAGGGGAAAGGAGAAAGGGAGGGAAAAAATATGGAACTCAAAAATCTTATAAAGGTGAATGCTGAAAACTATCTTTACATGTAATTGGGGAAAAAAATAAAATGCAATTTAAAAAAAAAAAAAAAAGATTGTGGGTAGCTAGGTAGCACACTAGATACAACACCAGGGATGGAAACAGGAAGACCTGAATTCAAATTGGGTAACTAACTTAATCCTATTTGTCTCAGTTTGCTATCTAGCAAATGAGAAGGAAATAAACCACTAGTTTCTTTGCCAAAAAAACAACTTCAAATGGGGCTAGAGAAGATGGGACATGATTGGACAACAGGAAGGCATTCTGGAAAACAACTAGGAATTTTTTTTTGGGGGGGGGAGGAGAGAATTGTTCATGATATTTGGCCAATCTTTCCCACCACGGAGTATATACTTAAGGTTTAAAATAGAAAGAAAATCCCATATACCACAATCTTTGTTAGCACTTCTTTGGTGGCAGAGAATTGAATACAAAATGGGTCTCCATGAAGTAGAGAATGGCCACCCTAATCCCGGGATAGGAAGATAATAAAATATTGTGTTCCAAGAAATCATGAAAATGAATAAAACAGAAAAACTTAGGCAAACCTTTAGGAAGTCAATCTGAGTGAAGAAAGGAGAACCACAATATCCACAAAGAGCAATGGAAATGAAGAGGAAAATAAAAGAGTTCAGCTTAATTGTAATGGCCAATTTTGGTTCCAGAAAACTAAAAAAAAAAAAAAAAAAAAAAAAAAAGCAAAGTACAATTCTGTCTTCTTAAAAGCAGGGACTTTGGATGTATAAGTTTTATATGTGCAGTTTTGACAAGATCCTTTTACTAATTGCATTTACTTTGCTGTTTTCTCTGTTATGAAAGCTGTTTTTCTTGGGATGGGGGGAGATACAGGGAATTATAGCTAGATATGACTGCAGTGTAAAAGGCAAAAGGCATTCATAATTTTTTTTTTTTTAAGTAAGTGGTTAAGTAGTTTCATCTTAGAAGGGAGGGGATGGAACCTAAGCACATTGTGAGCATTCTGACTTTTAAACATTATATCTTGGCCTTTGTTAGAACTCTGAGGTTTGTACCCCTCCTTTCTTTTTTTCCTGAGCATTGCTACCAAATGAGATGATTATATAAAAAGTTGCCAGCTGATCACTCGAGGCACTTTTTATTTTTCTTTATGATAAGTACAAAAATCCTATCAGCTAAGCAAGTGTAGCATATCCAATTGCAAATCAAAGACAGATTCTTCCACATGGGGATATAAAGCTCAGCACTCCCAATGTCAATGGCAACATGAAATTTAAGGCAGATGACTGAATGCCTACAAAACCCCAAATTGTTAACATGGGTCAGGATGGAAATTCGTGACAGGGATAGAGCTCTTGTTTCCTAGCCTCTCAGTTAGGAAAGACTGGCTCCACCTGGCCTAGCTACTTCCTCTCAGTGTGAAAAAGTCTTCCATCTAGAGCTTAAAACCCATTGAGATCAATGGAGACCGTTATTTATCATATTCCCTTTGGGTGCCCAAAGCACATCTGTTATTGTCTTCAGTTGTGAGTGCCATATTTTCAAAAGGAGACTAATGAACTGGAAGCAGTGAGGATGATGAAGGACCTCCAGATTATGCCATGAGGAGATTCAGTGGCTTTGAGTATTTGATGAGCCTAGAAGGGATCTAAGACTTGATCTGCATTGCCCTAGAAGGCAGAATTGGAAACAATGAGCCAGAAGGAAGGAGGGGATTCCTAATAAGAATAATCCAAAATATAATAATATGAGAATAATATAAATAATAAACTAAAATAAGAATTGTCCAAAAATGTAACAGCTGCTTTGGGACATGGTGACTTCACATTGTTGTTGGTCTTTAAGGAAAGGCTGGTTGGCCACTTGTGAGAAATATCTGCTAAGGAGGGGGCTTTTTTGTTTGGGTACAGATGGCGATGGCAGCCTCTCATTCCCTCCCAACTCTGAGATCCTATAATTTGGACCTGAACAGATTCCATTTCCAGCTTTTCTCTGCTCAATGAAACTTCTAGAAAGGAGCAGCTGCTCTCTCTAGCCCATGAAGCTGATTAGTCATCAAAACTATCTGAATTCCTTCCCAACCTGAATCAGCATCTCAGATTCATTAATGTGACTGAAAATTGAAAATCTCTCCAATGATAAAATAGAAAAAGGAGGAGAGGAAGGAGGAGAGGATAAAGGGAGAGAGAGAGGAGGGATTGTGAAGGGCTTGTAAGGAGCTCCCTCTCCTAACCCGTACCATCACCTTCTCTGTAACTTAGGGTCTTTGAGAGTTTTCTGAGGCAATGGGACTGACATGGCATGGCTAGTCACAAGATTGTCGGTACCTGGCAAAAGCAAGATCCAAATCCAGGTCTCTTTAATAATGTTTTCATCCATTTATTCATTCCTGATTTCCAGGCAGGTTCAGTGTACATGATACTGCACTGCCTCTGCCTGTCACTGATACAGGAATATAATTTACCTGTACAAGGCACATCATAGACACATAATATAGGCTTAGCACTGTCTGATTTAGCACAATCACCACCCTTTTATACTTGGTCATTGGATTTTAGTGTCTCTATTTCTATGCTTCAAAAGCTCTGTGAGAGGGGAATGGTTTTGTCATTTCACATGCACAAAATCCCCATGGTCCTCTCCCTCCTCCCTCTGTTTCTCTGTCTCTGTCTCTCTCTCTTTCTCTCTCTCTCTGTTTCTTTTCTGTGTCTCTGTTTCTCTTCTCTCTCTCTGCCTGTCTCTCTCTGTCTCTGTCTCTCTTTGTTTTTCTATCTGTCTCCATCCCTCTGTCTCTCTCTCTCTCTGTTTCTTTTCTGTGTCTCTCTGTGTTTCTGTCTCTGTCTCTTCTGTCTCTCTGTCTCTGTTTCTCTTTCTGTCTCTGTCTCTGTCTATCTCTTTGTCTCTATGTCTCTGTCTCTACCTTTCCCTCCTACACACATGTATACATATTTATATGCATATGCATACATTTCCCAGGGGCTTTCTTATGTTATCTCACTCAATGCTCACAACAGATAGGTGAAGGAAGCATTAACTCGGCAGTTTATTAATTCAGCCCTGGCTAGTCTCCTCCACATGCTGTTTGAAGGAAACTGGGGCTGAGCCAGCTTAAGTGACCTGGTCAGGCTCACACGGCATGGGCAGCCGGGTGGTACACTCCGAAGAATGAGGAAGACCTGAATTTGAGGCGTATGACCATGGGCGATCATTCAACATCTCTTTGTCCAGGTTTCTCCTCTATAAAATGGGAGTAACCATAGGATGCATTTTCCAGGTTACTGTAAGGATCAAGGGAAAAAACATTTCCCTCCTTTCCTGGATCTCCAAAAACTCATCATTCTTCAGAGGGAATCCACTTTGGCGTGCCCGCCCCTGTTCTGGACATCCCCCTCCCCACGGGGATTCCTCACCCCTTCCATCCCATCAGCTTCCTTTTAGTGTGGTCTTTCCCATGAGACAGTGAGCTCCTTGAAGCAGAGGCTGTCTTACACCTAAGTATCCCAGTGCCCTGCCCTGCACATAGTAGGAGCTTAATAAAGGCTTTTTGACTCTGACAAATAAAGAACCTTGTAAACCTTGAAGTGCTAAATAAATGCTATTAACAACAAATAACTATAGGCTGGATCCAAACTCAGGTGTTCTTGACTTTGTACCCAGCACTTTGTGAAGGAAAATTTGGCTCAAAAAGGTTTTTAACACTGACTCTGTGATTTTGAGCAAATCCCTTTTTCTCTCTGTAAAATAAGAGGCAGTGTTTGGAGATCTTTCCAGGTGACAGCAGCAGGTACAGAGAGGGATAGACTCCCACGACAATCTATCCAGGAGAGCCTGAAAGTGACCTTTCTGTATTAGAACCAGCACTGCCATCTCTGCCTATGTCTCCTACTGCTCACCATCCCTCATACATTAATCAAGAGGTACATTAATCCTTTCCTCTATTATTTTATAAATTCCATGAAGCCATAAATATATATGTGTATATATATATTATATATAAATATACATGTGCATGTATGTATATATGTATGTCTATAACAGGGACTCAAATATCTGGCCCTTGGCTCCTGGGTACATTTGGAAGCTTCCCACCAATGATCTCCAAGCCCACGGATGGGGCAACCGTCCATGTTTTTCTGTATTTTTCAATAAAGGAGGGGAATACAGCTGGCAGCAACCCCTCCTCCTCTCTGAACCCCATCTCTAGGACTTTGCTTCCAGAATCCCTAAAACTTCCCCAATATGCTCTCAAACTTGGTCATCACAAAAGCCTGTAGGGAAATAAAAGGAACACAGCCCTTCCTCCAAACCAGAGGTCCCCGAATAAAGGGAGGAACTACAAATTAGCATTCAATGTGGCAGACCAGCACTGAAATTATCTTCCTCTTGAGAAATACATGTTTTATTGAATGTGGTTTCAAATAAAGCAAAATTACAAAGGAAACAGCTGGCAGAATTAAAAGGGAGGTGGGGGGTTGTGGGAGAGCTCAGGAAAGTAACCTGGGATCTCTTGTACCACCTGCAGTGTTGTACAAGGTACTACTGAGATGTTTCCATTGACCTCCTATGGACTGGGAAACTACCCCAGCCTAAAGTACATTTACTCTTCTCCCCATGGACCTATTATTGTTCAACTTATAATAATAAGACACTTCAAAGGACGCTGACAGGCAATCTGTAATTAAAATGAATTGGAAGTAACTTAGAGTCATGGCTGGCCACATAAGAAAATTACTGTTTTCTTAGGAAGGCTCCCCCAACTTGTGGGGTATCCAGTTTCATTCAAGTCACTTCATTTCTAGGTCTAACGTTTTCATTGAAAAGCTGATAAATTTACTTGCTAAGAAGAGGAAGAGGTTGTTTTGTTTTTGTTTTTTAACAAAAGTGAAGATTTTCTCAGCATTTTTTTCAAACCAGTTACAAAAAGGAAATCCTCTAAGTTAAGATGTGACATCCTTAAGGAATATTTTATATTTTCATATTAATTTCCTATCATTTCAGGAGTTCTCTTTTATATAAAATACAAAGTGATCCGTTTGATATTTAAAGCCCTCTATCCAAGATCTAGCTCTAATTTGTTTTGTCAGACATTTGACTATTGTTCCCCTTCAAACACTCTACAGGGGTGTCCAAGTAGCCTACATCTTCCCAGAACCCCATATCCCACCTCCCCAATCCCCTTCACTTGTATCCGCTACACCTGAATTGGCCCCTTCCTCACCTTGGACCTTTAGAAGCTCTACTTCCTGCCAAGTATAGGTGTGGTACCTCTTCCTGTACCAGGTCTTTCATGACCCCACCAGAATGGGGGACTCACCTTACTGAAAGTGTATATTGTCTATTTACTTAATGTGTATATTTTTAGATAAAACATATGTGCTCTCTGTCGCTCTCACACATACCCCAAGAAAAGTAACCCCACATATGGAAAAATGTTTTCTTCATCCTTCCAGCTGGAGATCCATGACTCTCTAAACAGATAACCTTTGAGTAGGCATGGTTGGACATTAATAAAAATCTGTTAGTTTGAATTGTTCAAGAAAAATCAACTGGATTCTTAGCCCTGGGGAGAAAAGTATTAACTTGAGGGTTGCAAAAGGGCAACTGGGTGAAGATGTTAACAGCTGAAGTGACAAAAATCTTCCCTCCACACACCCTGAAGCCTAGGATTTTAGACTGGGTTAAAAACTATTGTACTACTTTTTGCACTATTTCTTCTACAATTAAGAATTTTTTTCTGTATAAACAAGCTTCTTTTTAATTAAATTCTTATAAAATATATTAATCATCTAATATATGCAAGGCATTATGGAAGAGATGTCCCTGAGAAGCAGTGTCTGTAATGGAGGGGGGTCCCTACTTATTTGGGGGTCAGAAACCTACACTAAAGACCCTACTTATGACTGGCTGACTGAGGAAAGCCATACTCTCAGATTCAATGGGTTCACCTCAGAAATGGTGAAAATTTAATTTCCACAAACTAACTAAAGAGGAATAATCAATAATTACCAATAGCATACACAACAACAGATAATAAGTTTTTTAAAAGGTCCCAATTTTAATTCTAAAGATTAAGCTAATCATTCTTTTCTAATTGTCTCCTTAACTGAGACATTAGGTCAACAGATGTTTAGCCCCTAAAACAATTAATCAACTACCCAATGTTAGCCTGAGAACCAAATCTGGGGCTCATCTGTTTCACAGCCTTCAGGAAATAAGCCCAGAGAGGTAAGGTCAATTGCTCCAGCCCTATACACCTAGTCAGGGGCAAAGCTGGGATTCAAACCAAGGTCTTCTCTAAACAAGGTCCAGTACTTTCTACTTTGCCAGTCTTCCAGAATGCCTAGGGATGAAACAGCTCTAAATAGCCTGAGAGCAGGAATGGTTTCATTTCCATCCTGGTAGACATAGTACCTAGCACATAGTAGGTGACTAAGAAACGTTTGCTGCTTGATTAAAGATCTATGTACACAGAATAATATCAATTTCCAACACTTATAGAGTGATTGAAGATTTATATAGGACAATTTATTTATATATTTTTATATTTGATTTGATTCTCACAATTGTTTTTTAAAGTAGGTATTACAATAATAAAATAATAATAATGCATATCTTATAGATAAATCTTCTTGAGGATAGGGAATCTCTGTCTTTTTTTCTATTGGGATTCCCAGCACATGGCATAATGGTATATAGTAAATCTTCATAAAACTTGTTGACTTGGCTCAAGGAAACTGAGTCTGAATGAGGTTAAGAGGTTTGCCCATAAACAGACTTCTGGAAAGAGTCAGAAGCAAAATCTGAACTCAGTTCTTCCTGATTTTAAATCTAGAGCATTGTCTAAAAATGCCCCCTTCTCTTCGAAAATCCAGCTTCAATCCATTACTCAAGGAAGAATCCCTCCCCCCACCCTTTTAGGATTTTCTGAAAAATTAAACTAAAAAAGACAGGAGCCCCAACAGAAATTTAATCCTGCAATTAAATAAAAATCTTATACCCCTTCATAACATGTGTGTGTGCATGTACACACACAAATGTAGTATAGTCCTTGAAATATATATTACCCGAGTGCTGGAGCAAGAAAAAGAAAATTTCAATCTAAAAATAAGCAACAACCCAACGTATGCTTTGCCTTCTTAGCAGTGATGTGCCTTGCATGATTTTCCAGGGATAAAACAACTCCAAAGACAAAGGAAGGTGACTTGAGAGCTGTGGCCGAACCTGCGGAAGAGCTCGGTGACCAGACTCAGGGTCTGTGAGGACCACTGCCCACATTCGCTTTCTCCACTCCCGACTTTCCCTTCTCACTTTGTACCGTTTGCTTCTAAGTGGCAGGATTGAAGACTTGATGACAGATGGTATCACAATTAGCAATACAGGTCCTATTATGGAAAGGATGCACTGGTGCAGCGAGCTGATGAACTCAGATGCCTAATCTAATTTAGACCAAACTAGGTACAGTCTGACACTCTCTTCCTCCTACACAGTTCTTTATGCAGAGATTGACAAGGTCACCTTGTCATCAGGTGATTAAAAAAAAAAAACAATCACGGTAAAGACTGCTGGAACTCTGGAATTAGATATTGCACTTGAGTTTTTACATACTTTGTAAATGGGGTCATGATGCTATGAAAAGGATCAAAGCTCGAAAGTAAAAGTCGAAAAGTCAGAACCTTGAAGGGGGCACATGCTAAGTAGGTGGATGTGATCAAAGAATTAGTGCTCAAGGGACTTTAGAAGTCACTGAACCCAATCATCTCATTTTACAAATGAGGAAACTAAGGCAAAGAGAGGCTAGGGGACTTTCTCAGAATCACACAGAGCTGGTAAACATCTGAATGAGAAACATTGGTTAAAAAAATTAAAGAATTATGTTGGGGATTTAACCAGAATAACTGAAAAGGGGGTAGGATATTTCACATGGAGAAATTAGTCCATATTAATGTAAATGGTTCCTAAGTTTAGTTGGTTGAGCACTGGGCTTGGTATTGGGAAGCCAGCTTTCTAAAGTTCAAATTCAACCTCATATACATACTCTGTGCAAGTCACTGAATTCTGTTTGTCTCAGTTTCCTCATCTATAAAATGTGTTGGAGATGGGAATAGCAAGATATCTCTACTAAGAAAACTACAAATGGGGTCACAAAGAGTTGGATACAACTCAAAAGACTGAACATTAATAACATTAAATCTTAAGTTTTTAATAATAATAATATTTAATTTAAGCATACATTCACCCCCCAAACTTGAGATATATTCCATGTCCAAATCAAAGCCCAAGTGAATATCTGTGAAATCAGTGATGAACTCTGTTTACATATATATATATATATATATATATATATATATGTTTAGGTGGTATAGACCCCAAATAAAGCAAATTTGTCAAGATCACCCAGGAAATTAATAATGTTCATCCAATATTGAATAGATGTCATAACCCAGGGCCACTCAGCTAGTAAGTATCTGAAGCAGGATTTGAACTCAGGATGATGAGTCTTCCTTGACTACACGGAAAATGCTCTGAGTTCTATGGCACCACTTGGCTGCCCTAATCTCCATTCTTTCAAAATGCTCTGTGGCACTGGCTGAGGTCCTCATCCATTCTTTGGGAAGTATAGATTCTGAGATGCTCTTCACCTAGAATTTCTTATCTAACCAGATATCTGAATCCTAAAGTTGTCTTGATTGGATGCTATTCAGAAGCTCCTTGTGAGCCCTGTTCATTCATTCATTGAAACAAACATTTTCTGAGCTCTTATCATATATACAAGAGTTAAAGTATTACTAAGCTGAAGGGAATGAAAACATGAATAAGGCATTTTCTATACCCTCAAGGAACTCATAACTTAGGAAGATCTGTACACAAATAATTAATACAAGGTAGAAGGTTGTAATACAAGAGCCATAAACAAAGTGTTTATGGGAGGAAAGCTCTTTTCTGGAGGTGGAAGGTAGTGTGGATCTGGCAAGAGTAAGTCACCTTGAACTTCATTTCTTGCAATATCCTCTATGTAAAGAAAGGAAAGGTCTAAACCAAATGACCTTAGACTGGGTATCTGGGTAATTAAGTAATGAACATCTAATGTTAGATTTTTATCCTACATTTCTCCACAAATACATAATTTTAGCAATGCACTGATCACAAATATGCTAATCACCATCTAGGCAAAGTTCATGACAAATGGAACCTTTTCCATTCATTGAAGTCTTTATTTATCCATGTTGACATAATGGGAGCTAATGCGGTAATTGATGAAGCATCAGAGAAGAGGTGTCCTGTCTCACTTGGAAGGCATGAGCCAGTTATAGAAACAATACACGAATGCTTCTATACAAAGCAGTATTCGGTTAATTTTTAATCCAACAGATTTTTGATTTTGCTTGGTTGCATGATTCTATTAATAAATCTATGGAGACAAGACCGAGATTTTAAAAGTTCTAAGAAGTGTTAACTAAATTTTTTTTTAAATTTTTTTCTTCTTCCAACAAGAATTTTTTTAAGTTCCATAGCTTTGAATTATATCATGTCACCATTTAGATTCTCAAAGATGCACAATGCTGAGGACCTTCTTTCATTAGTCTACCTTTTTTTTTAAAGAATTAGTCCAAGTTTCATGTAAAAAACCAAAAACTCTCTAGAGACTCAGTTTACCCCTCCTGTGCACTCTTCATCAAAGATGGTTTCTTCTCCATCTTGTATTCATACAATTTATTTTTTAACTAACTACAGAACTTTAAACTTATCTTATTGATTTCAATAAGGCCCATCTATATTTTCCCATTTAAAGAAAAAAGGCACCAACATAATTAGAGAAAATCCAAGTTTGGAAGTCAAATGAATTCCAAATCATAGCCAGCCTCACCATGTCAATGAGGAAATTGATCACCAGAAGGTAAGCAAGTTGATTAAAATCATAACCAACAAGGACAAGAGTAATATCAGATCATCTGATTTCAAAGTTAAGTGACTTTAAAAAAAAAAAAACCACTCTATACATTTTCATTACATGGGGAAAACCTGAGACTTCATGTTCTCTGAATGAGAGCTAAAGGAAAAGGGACAGGGAACCATGGCTGTACACCTGTGATTTCTTTGACTCCCAGGGGAGGAAAGTCTCTTTCAATGCAAGGTGCACATTGATAGGTGTGATTATCACATTGGTATGTGATAATCTATAATAAATAACTAAATGAATTTGGGAGGAATGATACTACTTAATAAGCATGACATCATTAAAAAAAAAATCCACTTTAGACACAAACTAAGCACCACAGAGTATACAGTGCCAGACCTGGAGTTAGAAAAACCTGAGTTCAAATGTGGCCTCAAACTCTTATTAGCTGTGTGACTCTGCTAAAGTCACTTGATCTCTCTGCTTGTTTCCTCATCGGTAAAATATTATCACCTATCTCTCAGAATTGTTGTGAGGATTAAACAAGACAACATTTGTAAAATGTTTAACATGATGTCTGGCAATATAGGAGTCACTAAATCATTTGTTAGCTATCATCAGTATCATTTTTAATTTTTTTTACATAATTATTCTGGTGAAAATCCTTTGATGGTTCTGGGGTTCCTACCCTCTCAATTCTAAACTTTTCTGCCTAGCTTTCCAGGTCTTATTTCTTTGATCCTAAACTACCCATTCAGGCTTGCTCCCCAAGAGATACATTCTTTGACCATTACACAGATCTGTCCCATGTACAGGGAATATTCATGCCTTCACTTCAGAACACCTGGGATGCTCTTCCCTTTCTCCTCTGTTGATCTAACCCCTACCCATCATTCAAGGCTCATAGCTCCTCCATGAAGTCTTCCATGACAATTTTATCTCCTCCTCCACAGTCCTAAGTTTAACAGAGAAAGGTTGGACGGGGAAAAACTTCTTTGGAGTATGGGTTGAGGGGAATAGAAAGGAAGGAAGTCCCACATCTGCTGGCTTCCATTTTAACTAGTATTCTCAGTAACAAGGTGCTACACTCAGGCATTTTAAGCCTGCAAAAGGGGGTGTCAACAGCACTCACTAAATTTCAATGTCCAGGGTGTAGTGGACTGGGAATCTACCATGGGGTCAAGATACTCTAGATTCAAGTTGTGCTAACTGGGTGAACATGGCAAAGGTTTTGAACCTCTAAGTGTCTGGACAGTTTTTTGGTTTTGGGTTTTTTTGTTTGTTTGTTTGTTTTGTTTTGTTTTGTTTTGTTTTTTTGCTTTTTTGCTGAGGCAATTGAAGTGACTTGTCCAGGGTCACACAGCTAGGGACTGTTAAGCGTCTGAGACCAGATTTGAACTTAGGTCCTCCTAACTTCAGGGCTGGTGCTTTGTCCACTGCGCCACCTAGCTGCCCCTCGACAGTTTTAAAAAGTCTTTTTACCCAACCCTAGTTACGTGAAAGTCTCCATTTTCTGTTGCTTCCTTCTGAGATTACCTTAAATTTATTCAGTATGTATCTTGTAGGAACACAGTGATTTGCATAGTCTCCCTCAACAGATAGTAAACTCCTTGAGGGCAAGTACTGCTTTTGCCTTTCTTTGCATCCCCACACAACATCAGTCACACAATATACTTCTAATTAATGAATATAAATTGTTGCCTTAAACTCCTATTTCCCTTTAAGTCATCCTCACAATTGAACACTTAATGATGTATATTATTGGGCGCTATTATTTCCTTTCACAACTGTTTTATGTGGGTTGATTTTCTTCCCAAAATGTTCTTGGAGAACAGAGACCTTCACTTTTACTCTAATTTACTTCATGTTATCTAGCACAGTGCAGAAAAGGTGGTCAAACATACTGATGGCTAATGAAAAGAATACTGGTGTGAGAGTCAGAAGATTGGGTCTTCATCCTGACTCTGCCATTTTCTTCTTGTGGCTGTTGTTATTGGTAACTTACTATTTGACCTAAAGTGTGTCTATCACTGTTTCGGGCTTCTACTGCCTCCTGTGTGAAATAAGGAGACTCAGAAAGGTCATCTTAAATATCCCTGACAATTCTGTTATCCAAAGATTTTAAAATTTTCAATTCATTGTTTTCTTAAAATACACCTGAAATTAAACATATTCCTTCTCTTTTTAGATGTAAAGCACTTGTCAATATTCATGAGAAAAGTAAATTTCTATGGAGAATCAATCCATCAATCAGTAAGTATTTATTAAGTGCCTACTACGTATCAAGCTCAATGTTAGACACTTCATAAACAATCCCGACAAAAATGGGTTTTCATACTTTTTTAGGGTGGATAAGGAAGATCCGTACCTGAAATTTCAGTGGTTTGTAAAACTCCTAGTATGGAGACTCCCTCCATGATATGCCGATCAATAACTTCTCTAGAACTTATATTCTTATGAAACTGTTCACAGCACCAAGAAATAATGAAGCTTTATCATGCAGGACTTGAACCCAGATCTTCCTGACCCAAAATGGATCCCCTACTCACTTCACCCTGGACACCATGATGTCTCTAATTTATACAAGTTCAGTATCTTAAATCCGAGGTTAACAATGCATCATTCGAAAGCCCCAAAAAGTAGCCAGAAATACCAAAGGTGAGCTGCTGGGATCCCTGGGATGAAAAACAAGTTTCCAGGGCAGCTGTGGGGATGTGTTATAGTGACAGCATTCCCAGGTGAGAGTCCCACGGGAAACCTCTCTGAGATACGGTTGCTGAAACTCCTCCCCAAGGTCACAGGGGCCAAGCACACGGGTCCTCAGGGAAGGCAGGGCGGATGTAGGGAGCAGGCTCATTTACGCTCATTTCCCCTCTTCAGGCCCTCTGAGACTGACCACCCCTAAGCAAAGGGAAGTTTAGGGGGAAGGAGGGTTGCCCAGTCATAAATCACCTTCAGCAGCCAGGAATATGGCCCATTATTTCCCTTAAATTATGTGAAAATGGGCACTCACGTAGTCCAGGAAAAGGTGCCCTGTGGCCACAGACTGAGTGGGTGTGATGGTATCACCCACAAAATGTGGCATTTACAGTGAGCCCAGCGGCGGCAGCTCACTGATGTTTTACAGTAACAGAAAACAGGCTGCCCCTGCTTCTGGACTTTCAGCTTCAGGGTAGAATGGTCTGTCCAATTCTCCCATAGTCTTCGCTTCATTAAAAAGGCATCTAAGGGGAGGGCAACTCAGCCTGACCAAACAAATATGGACTAATGGTTTTCTTTGTAGAGTACAAAAGAAATGGAAGGTGGAAAATGTCCCTGTCCACAGGACGGCAACAGCTGAATAGAGAGGATGAGAGGCAGAGAGAAATAAGGAGCATAAGATAAAAATGAAGGTGAGTTCAGTTTTAAAGGATGGCAAGACACATCCAATTCCCTCCAGTTACACCATCTCCTCCCACTACAGCAAGCCCACTGCAGAGTCACAGAATCTCTAAGATGGAAAGGGTGAGCTGAGAGACCAGACCATCTAGCCCAACCCAACACTTGGAGACAATCCCCAAGTCAATATTCCCCCCGGATCCCCAAGAAACCATCCTGCTCTTTCAAAAGATGCTGATGGATAATGGAGGGCTAGGTAAGTCCAGATTTTTAATTCCAAAATTAATAATAACGACAGATATACTGATAGTGTTTAATAACACCTACTATTTCCATAAAGCCTGAGGCTTGCTGAATGCTTTACAAATATTATCTCATTTGATTACCCTGGGAAGTAAATACTACTATTATCCCCATTTTATAGATGAGAAAATTGAAGCAGACAGAGGTTAGGTAATTCGCCCAGTCACACAGGTAGGAAGCAAGATTTGAACTTGAATCTCTTTGCTTCTAGGTCCAGAGCTCTATCCATTGCACCATCTAGTCACCTCCTTATAATTTCTTTCCCTCTTTATCTCTTTGTCTCTGTCTCAGTCTCTATTTCTGTGTATGTCTCTCTCTGTGTATCTTTCTGTGTCTTACTCTGTGTCTGTCTGTCTCCATGTGTTTCTTTCTCTTCTCTATCTCTGTGTGTGTCTCTCTGTATGTCTCTGTCTCTCTGTTTCTGTATCTCTGTGTGTGTATCTCTTTCTGCCTCTATCTCTTTGTCTCTATATGTATCTGTGTGTATCTCTGTCTCTCTCTGTCTGTATCTCTCTGTGTGTATCTCTTTCTGCCTCTATCTCTCTGTCTCTGTATCTGTGTGTATGTGTCTCTCTCTCTCTTTCTCTGTCTCTGTTTCTATTTGTATGTCTCTGTCTCTATCTGTATCTCCCTATATATCTCTGTTTCTGTGTATCTCTGTCTCTATGAGTCTCTGAGTATATGTCTTTCTGCCTCTATCTCTGTCTCTATCTGTCTCTGTGTGTGTCTTTGTCTCTCTCTTTCT
>JAJPUD010000167.1:415164-426339 GCA_023553655.1 Myrmecobius fasciatus | reverse complement strand
TGTCTCTGTTTCTATCTGTGTGTCTCTGTCTCTATCTGTATCTCTCTCTATGTCTGTTTCTATCTCTCTCTGTGTGTCTCTGTATCTGTGTGTGTGTCTCTCTCTCTGACTCTCTTTCTCTGTCTCTGTCTCTCTCTCTCCACCCTTCCCTCTCTCCCTCCTTACATAATGACACACGTTATACTTAAGAAACATTTTCACACATTATCCATCTTGCTCCTGATAGCGACTCTACCGCAGGGTTGCTTAGGTAAGCCATGATTACTATGATCACTGTCTCTGTAGTTTTATCAATAAATATCTGTAGTTTTATCCAGGAGCAGAAACTCCTTTCACTGACACCTATCAGCAACTCCCATGTAACTTAGTCAATAAGGGAATGAGTTGGGCCCATGGGAAGGATGAACAACTTGTCCCCAAGAGCTGACAGGTGCCAATAGCAGATCTTGAACCCAGATCTTCTTAATATCCTTAGATTTAGGTGCAAGGATGCCCATCACTCATTTTAATGTAGGGCCCGGGAATAGATGACTATTATCTGTAAAATGAAGATGAATGATGATAACTCCCACTTCTAAATTGCTTGAAGGTCTAAATTTCCCTCCCAACAATTCTATGACTTGGGCTGGTCCTTATTCTTTCATTTCTAAACTATTTCCTAATGAGGAAATCCCTACTCAGTAGAAATATTGCTGGGCCTGGAGTGAGGAAGACTCATCTTCCTGAGTTCAAGTCTGGCCTTAGACATTTCCAAATTGTACCATCCTGGATAAGTCACTTAACACCATTTGCCTCAGTTTCCTGAACTGGAGCAGGAATTGGCAAAACACTCCAGTATCATTGTTGAGAAAACTCCAAATGGGGTCATAAAGAGTAGGACAACTGAAAAAATAACAAACTACAATGCAATTTACTTTGTAATTTTAATTTAGTCTTAGATAGTTATCTTGTTTTATCTAACTATACATATTGGTAACATGAGCCAATCCCTTGTGGCGAGAGGAGGAGGAAGGGAAATTTAATTTTTGTCCATTAGAAAAAAAACCACTTTGAAATAAATTCAATTAACCTAAGAACACAAGGGCTAAAAAGCCAGACAAATGGAATTCCACCCCAATTTTCTTTACCATATTTTTGAAGGTGATTTTTTTTTCCTTTTCAGTTTATAAAGCAGGAATTTGTTTTGTCGTACATCCCTCGAATGAGAGGGGAAAGTCGCTCACTGGCAAAATTCTGCACTCAAGTCAGTGAACACCCTTCTGGTCCCAGACATCCAGTGAGAATCTCCAAGTCACCGAAGACTGCATCCCACTCCCTCTCTCAGACTTGGCTCTTTGCACTCACAAAAAAGATCAGCAGCCATGGTGAGTGGGGCAGAACTGAGCCAAAGGTGATGGATGCAGGGGAGGGAGCTTTCCCCACTGCTTCACACCTGCCTTCTAGTGGATTTGTAGGAATAGTGGATGTTTAATCAGGAAAGTTAATGAGCAGGAGGAAAGAGAAGCTAGCTGGAACTAGGCTATCTTTTGACCATGGCAGGGTTCTCAAATAAAGCAAAGATGGTACATCAAGGTTCCCAGATGCAGCAAGCCAGCTTCATCACTAGGATCCTCCAGGCCTTCCTTCTGGCCTCTTATGTATCACATCATGTTGTACCACTTCTGACAGAAGATCTTCCTCTAGGAAGTGATCTACTCCATCACTGACTGCTTGG
The DNA here is from genome assembly GCA_023553655.1 of Myrmecobius fasciatus. Classification (NCBI taxonomy): domain Eukaryota; kingdom Metazoa; phylum Chordata; class Mammalia; order Dasyuromorphia; family Myrmecobiidae; genus Myrmecobius; species Myrmecobius fasciatus. The sequence goes on along the minus strand of JAJPUD010000167.1, from coordinate 424,625 downwards.
GCCTTGCAGGTAGCTCATCACTCTCAGTCCATTTTTATAGTTCTCTAGGTTTTCCCGTTAGCTGACAGGTCCACGATTGGAGAAGTAGCAGAACTGTTCATCCAGTATAAATAGGAAGTGATTGGATCCCTCCAGTTACCCAAATTGGGCAACTCTAATGGGGCGACAATGTTTATGATCTGCCCTCCTCGCTAATGGAAAGCTCATTTGAGCTCAACGGACGGGAGAAGGGAATATTGTGCTTCATAGCTTTTCACTAGCCTCCTGGAGACCCGAAGAAGCATTTGTGTTCTCCCTCCCAACATAATAACCACATTAAGCTTTAATACACCACCTCCCTCCAGCCATTACAGTTCCAGTTAATGAATGTCTATGGGATTTTGAACACCCCCTACATCAGAGCACCGGCAACTTGAAAACACTCAGCAGATAAAAAGCCAAAGGCTAGCTCATCGGAGAGGGCAGTAAGTTTTGGAAGAGAAAAACAGGGTCAGTACTTGATGGTAGTTGAGTTAAATGGCAAGGATTAAGAGAAGTAGGATGGACCAAACTCAGGACTCTGATGTGAAGGACAAACTCTTAGCCTTGGTCAAAGAATTCTAAGTAAATCATCAGTGAGCCCGAGCTCCATTTATAAATATCCTAAGTTTGTAGTTTTTGATCTGAGACAGATAGTAGAAGTTGTCTAGTCCAATCTTATTGTTTTATAGATGAGGAAATTGAATCCCAGAGTGGTTAAACAATTGCCTAAAATCACAAAGGGGCAGAGATGAGAACTGAATTCAGGTAGACTCCAAATTCATTGTTCTTTCCATTCTATTAGCTCAATCAATCAATTGATAAAAAATATATTAAGTGCCCCCTATGTGCCAGGAACTGTGTTGAGTGCTAGGAATGCAAATCGACAAAAAAAAAAAAAAAAACAGTGCCTGCCCTCAAGAAGCTTACACGTAATCGGGGAGACAGCAAGCAAACAAATTTATACAAAGCAAGCTATATGCAAGATAAATAAGAAAAGATTAACAGGGGAAAGGCACTAGAATTAAAAGGTATCTTCTCTCTATCACTTTCCACCTACTAATGATCAAAGAAGAATAGATGATAACAGAAAGCAGAGAAATTAAGGGGAAAATGCATAGCCACAATGATGTTAAATTCTCCTAGTTTACAGTTGGTAGAGCTGTGAATCGATCTAACTATTCTAAATAATGATCTGGAACTCAATCAATCAATAAACATTTATTAAGCAGCTACTATGTGCCTTGCAATGGACTAAGGCTGACACTATGTGAGAAAAATGACTAACTTTAACCCAGAGATCTCATTGCTGGTTATATTTCCAAAAAAGTTGAAGAGAAGAAAGAAAAATGGAAGGAGAATCAGCCTTGAAGCTAGACCAACCAGATTCAGGTCCCTCTTCTGTTAGATGAGGATTATTGACCCATCCTGAGCAGGTCACTTAACTTCTCTATGTTTCAGGCAATTCTCTAATATGCTGCTTTTGTTTTTAGTCAGTTTTCAGTAGCGTCTAATTCTTCACAATCCCCATTTGGAGTTTTCCTGGCAGAGATACTGAAGTGGTTTTTTAGTTCCTTCTCCAGCTCTTTTTACAACTGAGGAACCTGAGGCAAACAGGATCCATTGACTTGCCCAGGAGCACACAGTTAGTAAGTGTCTGAGACTGGATCTCAACTCAGGAAGATGAATCCAAGACTGGTACTCTATCCACTGTACTATCCCCCCAAATATACAATTATGTATGTATGCATGTATGCATGTATAGATGTGTATCTGTATGGGAAGTCATGTAGTATAATCTCTCCATTTTTCAAATGGGAAAACTAAGACCCAGACCAATAAAAATAACTTTCCCAAAGTCATACACACTAGAAGCATCAAAGTGGATTTGAATCCACTTCTTCAAATAACAAATGTTTCTTTCTGTAACACTGAATTGACCTTTCTAAATCTGACCTGATGCCTACTTACAGGTAACAAAGATCAGGATGGTTGCTCCCCACCCCACTTCTTGTTCAAAGAACCCTAATTGGACCAGTACCATCATTACTTCCTGTATGAGCATGTCAAGCAACTATTCAATATCTTCAATCATTATCTCTCATCTATAAATTCTATCCTTGTTAGAATGTAAACTTCCCAAAGCCAGGAACTGGGCCCTTTTTATGCCAAAGAATACAGACATATTGAGTGACACAGAGTGTTTTATAAAGGTGTTTTTTTTTTTCCTCATTCATTTATTCGGTCTTTCTTATCCCATTGCAATGAGAATCTCTCAGTGGTATCAGTTCGGTATCTTGTACCTCTCTGACTCCAGTCACTTGAAAATGACTAAAATAATAGGTATTGTGTGTGTCCAGCACACCCACCTGCTCAGAACACTGCCCCAGTCATTACTCCTCCAACCATGAAAAGAGCTTATCCCATAACTCCCCTTATTCTCTCCCAAAGCAGTCCACCCCAATGGAGGAGATGCAAAGCTATAGACTGTCTCTCCATAATCTGGCAAGGTAACCTTTCATTTCCTGGCATCCAAGCACTAGGCTGTGGTTCTAGATCACCTGGCCAAGATTATCTGTCATCTGGAAGGTTAAGATTTGTCTATCTCTGAAGTAACAGAAGGAAAAAAAATAGGTTTTAATAGGGAGTGATGGTGATACCTATTTATATGGATATATGTATCTATAAAGAGAATGTGTGTGTGTGTGTGTGTGTGTGTGTGTGTGTGTGTGTGTGTGTGTACCTAGTCACACATTCAGGCTGGGGAAGAGAAGGCTTGGAGGAAACATAATAGCTGTTGTCAAGCATTTGAAAGGCTGTCATTTAGCAGAAGGCTTAGATTTGTTCTCCAGGGCCCCAGAGGGGAGCACCATGAGCAGTGAGTGGAAATTGTGGAGAGGCAGACTCGGGCTTCATGTAAGGAAAAACTTGCTGACAATTAGAATTAGTCAAGAATAGAATGGCCTGCCTCAGGAAGGAACTGCTCTTCTTTCTACATCTGTGGGCTATGTTGCAGCCTAAGGACATGGGATCAGCACTTGGGACAGGGCTACAGTAGAGAGGGTTCCAACTGAGTAAAATGTAAGCTCCCTGAGGGCAGGGATTGCTTCCTGGTTTTTTTTTCTTTAATATCCAGTACAGAACCTGGCACATAGTAGGAGTTTCAAAGAAGGCGGTTCAATCCAATTCAGCTATGGGTTGGATGAGATAACCTCAGAGTTTTCTTCCTTAACCAGATGAAATGATATCTGCAAGCCTGGGTTAGATATCTATATTCCAGCATCCAAAAATTCAGAAATAGTTACCTAAAGAGAAGAAAACTCTACTTGGAAATTTAATATTGACTCCTCGTAACAAAATCAAATCTGTTTTTTCCCACTCCCACATCTTTTCTCAACCTAAGATTCCATTTCCCTCCAGTACTACTCAGTCCTTCCTCCACCATCCTTCAAAGCCCAACTCAAATGTCATCACCAGCTTGGATAAGATACCTAGGATTTGTTGAACATATCCTCAGCTTTCTGACATCGATACCTGCACTCCCCTATTCCTGGTCTTGGTATTCCTTCTTCAATTCTGATAGATGTTAGATATCTTCTCTCCTCCAAGAAGCCCTCCCTGGTCACCTCTGATTTCTTATAGGATTTTGCTTAGACACCTCTCTATGAACTAAAAACAGAGAGATCTCCAGTGTATATAGCACTGGACTTGAGGAGGGGAGGGATCTAGGATTTAAATTGTTTCTGGTGATGGTGGATATTAGAGCTCTGAGAGCCTGGAAAGTCATTCAATCACATTGTAAACTTCAATATTCTCATCTATAAAATGGGAGTCATCCCAGCCAAAGTATCTACTCCATAAAATTGGTAGGTACAAGGACCAACTAAGTTCCGAAAGAACTTGATAAACCTTTAAAATCTACAGAGATGTCACTTACAATGATTATTTTCACATGTCAGGGGTAGTGATAAGTAAGTGTAGTGCCTTGGAACTTCAGTCTAATCCTGGGTTTCTTATTCTTTTTTTCTGCCTCAGACCTCCCATGAGTCTAGGGAAGTTGATGCACCCCTTCTGGGAATCATATTTTTAAATAACTGAAAGAAATGATCAATTTCAGCTAGAGTTTTGGGGAAAATAAAGTTATTTTTTTTTCCCTCAGCAAAGTTCATGGACCCATTCTGTGATCCAAAACCATTTCATAAAAAAAGAGAATTCAGAATAAGTTTTGTCCTTCTTAGTTCATACCCCCAAATGGTTTGGGTTCCTGAAATACCCCAAAGACTTAATTAAAGGTAACCTCTCCTGCTCAGCAGACTCAGAACACAGGCTTCAAGGACAGCACAAGACAATCCCAGGGTGTGTTTGCAATAAATCGCATTACATTACAAACAACTCTGATGATTCTGGTTCAGGTTGGAGGAGGCCAAATGGACCTTCCCTTCCTCTTTCTCCCCACCCCCAGTTACTTCTGAGCTGCAGCTCTACCAAGATATCCTGGCTTTCTTATTAGTCGAAAAGATCAACTGCTGATCAGGGAGTCTTTGTCCATGTGCTTCTGCTGCAAAGGTGAACTTAAAGGGCAAACCACTAATCCTAGGGACATGAAGTATTCACCAGGGCAGTCACCTGTCAGCAGTAGGTGGCCCGTGCCTGCTCCATATCAGGGTACAATCATAATAGAAAGAGAGCTAAGATCATGTAATCCTGAGACACAATATGGAGCTTGGAGTGAGAAAGAGAGACTTGGATTCAAATCAGTCCAATAAGCAAGCATTTGTTAATCACCTACTGTATACCAGGAATACAAAGACAGAAATGGAATAATTTCTTCCATCAAACTTATACTATGAATCAACTAACTCCCTCTCTCTCTCTCTCTCTCTGTCTTCTATGTGCACATAAAGCAGCCTTTCTTGATTCCATCACAAACTACAACCCTCTCAATCTACTGATTCTGGATATACTTTGATATGTCATTCTTGTCTTTGCTGTTAGAATGGAAGCTCCCTAAGAGTTTCAGTCTTTGTATTTGCATGTTCAGCACCAAGGATAGCTTCCTGGCCCATAGTAGGTGCTTAAGACACAAATTTTAATTTATTGATTGACATACACATTCACAAAATCCTAAATGAGGGCCAGAAATACACATAGAGGTCTTATAAAGGTTTAGTCTCATTCTTGACACATTTCTATGTAAGCCAGAACAAATCAGAACAGCTGCTGTTTCTTTAACACCTGACAGTCATTTTCATATTACATCCTCACAAAAAAAGCAAATGCTCCAGGTATTAATATACCTTCTTAACAGAGAAAGAAAGTGAGGTTCCTCACAGTTAACTAACTTGTTCAGGGTCATACAGACTCAGCAAGACTCGAATGCAGGTCCTTTTTTCAAATTCAATCCACTTGAACTAAAGGCATCCCTCTCTCGGCCATGTCTCTAGGGAGATGGAAGACTATCAGACTGGGCTCCATCTCCTTATGTTCCAAACTCACTATTCCTGCCAACAATTATTGCGGCCATTTAACCAACTGTACTATTTCCAGTCTATGCTACTCACTCTCCATTAAATACACCTCCCCCTTAGAAAGAGCATTTATGACCACAGTGGACAGGAGCCCATAATGTTGACAAATGCCTATAACGATCAGTAAAATACTTATTAGGAGAGCAGGCTTAATTTCTAAAATGCTGACAGGGCACTTCGATAAATAAAATGAAAAATCATCCAGGATCCAAGTTGCCTGCAAACATTTACAAGAATTCTGACATGGAAGTGGCTGGAAGTTAATGAATAGAGTTTTCTCATTTCTTTTTCTAGTCAATTCTAACAAATAATTGGTGACTAGGCACAAAGTGCCACTATACACATTATGATATAAATAGTTTAAATGACAATAATATTAAATACTATAATAACAATGATAACATGATTATGTGCCAGGAACTGTAGTAAGCACTTTACTTTAAATATCTCATTTAATCCTCACAATGACCCTATTATTATTCCCATTTTACAGATGAAGAAACTGAGGCAAACAAGTTTAAGTGACTTTCCTAGTCAATTATACAATCAGGATGTATCTGTGTCAAATCTGAACTCAGGTGTTCCTGACTCCAGCCTTGCGCTCCATGCACTATGGGGCCAACTCGATTATATTTCACTGGTGAAGGCAGTTGATGAAAGAACAGATAATTTATATGCAGATATACTAAGCTTTTAATGAATATATATATATATATATTTAATTCATTCATTCACTACACAGCTAGGTAATATCCAGTGGATAGATCACTGCATTTAGGGAAAGTGTCCAAAAAACCTGATTTCAAATCCCATCTCAGGCATTGTGTGAGGCTGGGAAAGTCACTTAATCATTATGTGGCTCAGTTTCCAGAGTTTGTAACATGGGAATAACAGCATCTATCTAAGAGGTGTCTTGTGAGAACAAAATGTTATGACATATGCAAAGCACTCTATATATAATCTTAAATCACTGCATAAATACTAATTATTATAAGTAGTATTCTTAATCATACTAATTATTGAATATGCATTATTTTAAGAAGTACTACAGGATGGAAAAGCAACAGATGCAAAAGAGAGAGTTTTACATGTTCTAGCAAAATTAAAGGGGGGAACACACACTTTCAGCTGTGATACTAAGGAAGGCCTTCTTCATAGAGGAAATGGTAACTGATCTAAATCATGAAGAGAGAGATTTCTGAAAGGCTGAGCTAAAGCATGCTGACTTCAGGGAATAAGAAATATGCCCTGCAAGGGTATGAATTCAAAGAAGACAGAATCTCCCCCAAATTCTTTCCCTCCACTGCCTATCACTTTGTCTTTAAAATGCAAATGAAAGGGGAAATAAAACATTAAAAAAAATTAAGATGCAAATAAATACGTGTGAAAATAAAGCTCACACATGGGATTAAAAAGTTAATTCACGTCTCACTAAGGTGATATCAGATCATTTTTTCCCTAGGAACTTATTAAGTGTTGACCTGGTTACAGCACACCACCAATTGGCCGCCATCAACTAAAAAGTGGACAATGGGCATTTCAGACAGATAAGGGTTATATTTTTTTATAAAAACATATTTCTAAGTATCCCATAATAATACCAAATTATCTGGTAACACAAAACACATGAATTGAGACAAAGGCTCCAAAGGCCCACAGCACATTAATAGGAAGGACTTCAATTCTCCTCTTGTCAAGGAAATCCTCCTTCCTAACCAGTCAGAGGTCCCTGCAGAGTAATGGTAGTTGTGATTGTGGAACTAGTCTATTTTGTATTATTCACATTATTTTATGAGTAAGTTTTGTACTCCCTACCAGAACACAAACAGGAACACATTTACCCGGGTACAAATATTTTTGTGTGCGTTAAGGAAGAATTTTTTTATTTGTTTGAGAAGTTTGGGACTGACTGGCATTCTAGGATGTGTAATTCAAAAGGAAACACATTCTCTTTCAATACTAAAAGCAAATTGGTCTATCAAGACCTTTGAACCAATCACGCTTGTGAGTTCTGAAAAAGACATACACAGACTGGGAGAGAATAGATTGAGAGAGGAGGAAGCTGAGAAAGTGTTACCATTCCTGTCATGGACTTAATGAATCAAGCTGGAAATCATCAGGAGCTCAAGAATAATAACCAATAGAAGAAACGGAAAAGAAGGTGGACCTAGAGGAGAAGAAAGCAATCTAGGCAGGTTATTAAGCCTCTGTTGGCACCTTGGAAGAAAAAAAACTGATGAGGAAGGATGAGAAAAGTTTCCCCAAAAAGTTGTTTGTTTGTTTGTTTTTTCCTCCACTTCCCTTATCTATGCTTCTCCAACACGAAAATGATGAAAATGAACATGGACAGACATGAAGAGATAATTAAGGACAGAAGTGTCTTCCCCATATCTGAATAACAAAAATTCTTTCCTTGCTTCTTTTGATTAAAGGTATTTGGTATCCTAATCTTGCTTCAAAAGCCAGTGATTAGCTAGAGAAATACAGCAATTTATTTATTTATTTGCTTATTTTTTGCTGAGGCAATTAGGGTTAAATGACTTGCCTAGGGTCACACAGCTAGGAAGTGTTAAGTGTCTAAGGTCAAATTTGAACCCAGATCCTCCTGGCTTCAAAACTGGTGCGCTATCCACTGTACCACCTAGCTGTCCCAAAATATAGCAATTTAAGCTAGAGCAGAGAGACAAACTTAGATGTCAATGTTAGGAATACTCCTAACTGGGGGCTTTGAGCTATTCTGATTATACTGATAACTTTTCCATCAGATATAAATGATATAAAACAGCAAGAGATGGAACCACATAGGCATGAAGGCCATGACATTGCCCTAGTATCTTGTCAAAAAGCAAGTTTATTTTTTCAGAGGTTTAGCTGATTGAATCTTTAGAGAAAAGGAAAATTGCAAGGAAGTAGAGTCATCTACTACACATCTACTAAAGAAAAGATTATACCCTAATCCAGGTGTCAAATTCATATTCCCTATATGGCCCAAACTAAATTTAAATGAAATTGGGGGAAGTTCAATAAAATAAATAAAAATATAAAATAAAGGTAATGTTAACTTGTGGTTTTCTAAGTCCATGGGTGATCTGATAGATCTGTTTCTATTTGAATTTCACATCACCACCCTCAACCACTTCCTAAATAAAATAAAATAAGTAAGACTTGAGAAGGGCTTAGCATGTCCCCTATCCAACTGAGAGGGAGAAGTGAAAATGATCCATTTCATTTTCCTGAGCAACATCAAAGGTCTTGATAGATCAATTTACTTTTACTGTTGAAAGAGAATGTTTCCTTTTGAATTGCACATCCTAGAATGCCAGTCAGTTCTCAAACTTCTCAAATAAATAAAAAAAAAAATTCTACCTAACTACACACAAAAATATTTACAACAGGTAAATGTATTTCAGTTTGTGGTTCTAATAGGGAGTACAAAACTCCTCAGCAACAAGTTTTCCTTGGAGATGGAGGGGCAATAGGGAGACTCTAGGATCATATAGTCCTACAACTTCATTCTAGAGATGAGGATTGAAACTGCAGTTTTGACCCCAAAAAAATAGAAGGTTTTGCCCAGGACCAGAGGGGTATTAAACAATAGAAATGGAATTTGGAACAGTGCCTTTGTTTTTCAAAGAAAATGCTCTTCAAGTGTACCACCAAGATAGATAGTGAGTGACAGTGGATAGTCACACTAAGAAAACTTTAATTCCCTGAGGGGAAAAAAAAGTATGATCCTTAACCATCATTAAATATCTGAATGTGTAGCAAGTAGCAACTTGGGGGATAATAAGCTATTCCATTCCCCTAGTACCATAGGCAGGAGAGGGCCTTCTTTGGATGATCACCAAAACAGATAGATAGATAGATAGATAGATAGATAGATAGATAGATAGATAGATAGATAGATAGATAGAT